>JASEVX010000002.1:145823155-145968155 GCA_031761405.1 Serripes groenlandicus
CTGTCTCCGTGAGTAACCACAATATAGGACTCAGTTGAAATATTGAAGGATAATAACAAATTTACTCCTCGTTTCTAGAGCTCCGGGCAACAAACGGGTTAAGTAATTTATCTAGAAAACTTATTAAACACATGAGATACACAAAGCTGATGTCTTTGTCTCCTATTAAATTCCTCCGTTTGTCAACAATGTGTTTACTGTGTGTCCCATACCGATGTTGCTGTGTGTCCCATACCGATGTTGCTGTGTGTCCACCGATGTTGCTGTGTGTCCCATACCGATGTTGCTGTGTGTCCCATACCGACGTTGCTGTGTGTCCCATACCGAGGTTGAGGGTGTCCCATACTGAGGTTGTTACCTCGGTGTGTTTACCTTGTACTGGTTTGCAAACAATTATACTACCCCAATTTGCTTATGATAAATGACATTCAGGACCAATTCTTTATGCCATTACATTTGTCTTATATTTGAAACATGTCGAAAGAGCATAGACCTCGGTGTGTTTGTGTGGAATTATATACCTCAGTGTGTTGGGTATACCAGTATGTGTGTGTGTGTGTGTGTGTGTGTGTGGTGTGTGTGTGTGTGTGTGTGTGTGTGTGTGTGTGTGTGTGTGTGTGTGTGTGTGTGTGTGTGTGTGTGTGTGTGTGTGTCTGCGTGTGTGTGTGTGTTACTGACTTACTGTTAGAGAGATATATACAATGTATTTGAAATGCATTGTCATTGTATTGGTATTATATGAATACATACATGATATATTTTGTAAACTTTGTGACTTTGTCATTTATTCATAAACATTAAAGACATAGTATGTATGTTCAGTGTTTTAGTTTGAAATTTCCATAAATGAGTCCTTTCATATGTTTTTCACAAAATAATGTGTTCTGGCTACAAGTCTCTCGGACGTTATGCTACCCCTGAAACCATGAGCGACAAGGTGGGAATATTATATACCCCTACCATAAATTAAAGTATGAAACGACCGGGAATCGAACCCTAGTCGCCTGCCATTGAGCTCGATGCTATAATCACTACAAAGCAGAGGAGGTCCATAAATCATGTTGGAGAAGATGTAATGATTCTGAAGAATCTTTGATCACGTATTGTTCTTTCCGTAGGTAATTTGCGGGTGTGACTTGAAGCTGTTCTGACTTGTCAATACAACTAGAGTAGTTAGAACTTATAAGTCCGGCTGTTCTGGCTTGTAAACACAACCAGTGTAGCTTGAATTGCGGCTGTTCTGACTGGTCAACACAACCGTAGTAGCTAGACGTCCAGTTGTTTGGGCTGGTCAACACAGTCAGTAGCTAGAGTTGCGGCTGGTCAATACAACCAGAGTAGCTAGAAGTCCGACTGTTCTGGCTGGTCAGCACAACCTGAGCAGTTAGAAGTCCGGCATTTCTGGGTGTTAAACACAACTGGGGTAGCTAGAAGTCCGGCTGTTCTGGCTGGTCAATACAACCGGAATAGTTAAAAGTCCGACTGTTCTGGCTAGTAAACACAACCGGAAAACTAAAAATTGGATGGCTGTTCCTAGCTGGTTCACACAATCGGAGTTGTTAGAAGTTCGGCTGTTCTAGCCTTTTCAATACAAAAGGAGAAGTTAGAAGTCCGGTTGTTCTAGCTGGTAAACACAACTGGGGTAGCTAGAAGTCCGGCTGTTCTGGCTAGTCAATACAACCGGAGAAGCTAAAATTCAGGCTGTTCTGACTGATCAACACAACCGGAGTAGATAGAGCTCTGGCTGTTCTGGCTGGTCAATACACAACCAGGGTAGCTAGGGCTCAGACTGTTGTGGCTGGTTTACAAAACCGGAATAGCTAGAGATCAAGCTTTTCTGACTGGTCAACACAACCGGAGTAGTAAGAAGTCCGGCCATTCTGGCTGGTCAATACTACCGTAGTAGTTATAATGCAGACTGTTCTGGCTTGTCAACACAACCTGAGTAGCTAGATGTTCGTCTGTTCTAACTGGTCAACACGACGGGAGTAGCTAGAAGTACCGCTGTTCTGTGTGGTCAACACAACCGGAGTAGCTTAAGCTCCACCTGTTCTGGCTGGCAAATACAACCGGAGGGTCTATAAGTCCGGCTATTCTGGCTGATTAAAACAACCGGAGTAGCTAGAACTCCTGCTGCTCTGGCTTGTAAACACAACCGGAGTAGCTAGAGATCCGGATGTTCTAGCTGGTTAATAAAACCGGAATAGCTAGAGCTCTGGCTGTTCTAGATGGTCAACATGACCCGCGTAGCTTGAAATCCGGCTGTTTGGGCTGTTCAGCAAAATTGGAGTAGCTAGAGACCCTGCTGTTCTGGCTTGTAAATAAAATCGAAGTTGCTAGAAGTATGACTGTTCTGACTTGTTAATAATACCGTAGTTCGACTGTCTGACTGGTCATCACAACCGGAGAAGCTAGAAGTCGGATGTCAGGGCTGATCAACACAACGGTGTAGCTTGAAGTCCGGATGCCAGGGCTGTTCAATACAATCGAAGTAGCTAGAAGTCTGGATGCCAGAGCTGGTCAACATAATCAGAGAAGCTGGAACCCAAACTGTTCTGACCGGTCAACACAACCGGAGAAGCTAGAAGTCCAGATGTCATGGCTGGTCAACACAACCGGAGGAGCTAGAAGTCCGGATGCCAGGGCTGGTCAACACAATCGGAGTAGCTAGAAGTCCGGATGCCAGGGCTGGTCAACACAATCGGAGTAGCTAGAGCTCAAAATGTTCTGAATGGTCAACACAACCGGGGTAGCAAGAAGTAATGCTGTTCTGACTGGTCAAAACAACCGGAATAGTATGAAGTCTGGCTGCTTGGTAATCAAAACCGGATAGCTAAAGGTCCGGCTGTTGTGGCTGGTCAAAACAACCGGAGAAGTTTGAAGGCCGGCTGTTAAACACAACCATGGGAACTAAAACTCCGGCTGTTCTTGCTGATCAAAACAACCAAGGAAGTTTGAAGTCCGGATGGTAAACACAACCGGGTTAGCTAGAAGTCCGGCTGTTCTGGCTGGTCAATTCAACCATGGTAGCTAGTTATGGCATGTCAACACAATCGTAGTATTTATAAGTCCAGCTGATATGACTGGTCAACACAACCGGGGGAACTAGAAGTCTGGCTGTTCTGGCTTTAAAAAAAACCGGATTGGGTTGAAGTCCGACAGGTCAACACAACCGGGAGAATTAGAAGTCCGGCTATTCTGGCTGGTCAAAATAACCGGAGTAATTTGAAATCCTGCTGGTAAACACAACCGGATTAGCTAGAAGTCCGGCTATTCTGGCTGGTCAAAATAACCGGAGTAATTTGAAATCCGGCTGGTAAACACAACCAGATTAGCTAGAAGTCCGGCTATTCTGGCTGGTCAATTCAACCGTGGTAGCTAGAATAGGGGCTGGTCTGACTGGTCAACACAACCAAAGTAGCCAATCTACGGCTTATCTGAGTAGTAAAAACAACCGGAGTAGCTAGAACTCTGGCTGCTCTGGCTGGTCATCACAACCGGAGTAGTAAGAAATCCAGCTTTTCTGGCTGGTCAATACTACCTGAGTAGTTAGAACTCACACACACACACACACACACACATACACACATAAACACAAACACACACACACACACACACCACACACCACACACACATACACACACACACACACACACACACACACACACACACACACACACACACACACACACACAAATAAAACATCCTTTTTAGCGGTGATTACCTTAATTAAATATAATAAATAAAATGTTCTGAGTCACAATTACATGAATTAATAAATAATTACTTAACATTCAGATTTGGCCATGAAATAATTTCTAACCTAACCTTTTCCATATACATACGCTTTCTGACATCTCTGTAGCAGACAGACGACGTTTGATAACATTACTGCATAACGAGCATCTTATCCTTTTGCCACAATGTCTTCAATTTTGTTTAATTATTTAATTTTCATAATTTCACAAACAGGGCCGTGTTACTATAAAAAGTGGTTCATATACTATAATAATAATAGCATATAAAGAGGCTATTTATAGTTACACATTATTGTATGGAATTTTTCCTATTTTTCTCAAACGAAAACATCATTATTACTATAGTATATGAACCATATAGATAGACTATTTGTAGTTATACAGTCTTGTATGTGTTTTCGCCCTAATTTTCTCAAACGACAACGAAGATGTCATTATCAATATTGTTTATGAACCATATGGAAAGACTATCAGTACTAAATTAACATGGTCTTTTTTTATCAAAAGAAAATTCAGACGCCTGTGATTAAAACCGTCTGATAACATAGTGGGTAATCAGAACGAATTAAAGCCTGGTTCTTTAACTGAAGCAGGAGATTACCTTTAAAGTTATTTTAGACAATTTCCTTTTTACCAAGATATTTCCGTGTATAAGCAATCCATATCAGTTAAAACTATGAGATGACAGTGGTGCAGTGGTAGAGCGTCGGCCTCCCGTACCAAATATATCGGGTTCGAACCAATTGGTTATGTCTCCAGGCAGCAAACATCGAGCGTGATGACTAGCTTAAAGCTTGTTTCGCAATCGATGTAAAATAAATAAGTTTCAACTAAACATATGAGAAAAAGAGCTAAGTTGTGTGCTTTATAAGTGTTTTACGCCATTTGTAACACTATATTAGTTATATAACTGCTAGAGTATATACACTTATCAATAATCCTAAGGTGACGAGACATAGATCGAACTGACTTATGTGATCGTGCCCACAGCAACCATTACCCGTTATATATATATATCGTTTGTCACTCTTTTGCATTAAAATGTTCTTCTTAGATGAATCAAACCGTACCCTTCAATTCAGTATCGGATTACAATGCATACATTCTGCCTGTTATTGATTATTGTCTTACGTGTGTGTACAATGCTACAAAAGTACAACTAAATAGAAACCTCACATTGTAATGTCTATTGCACTTCGGAAAACCTCTGTTAATCTCAATATTGAACGACTAAAATATATAAATAGTCAACGCTGATCAATTCAGTTATGCACGGACAGACACATAACATACATATTTTCGTCCAAGTCACCAACATCTTACAATTTACGCTCGGTTTGAAATCAAAATATTTCCTGTCCAACACCATCTACAGATCTATTCTTCAAGACCCTACATTTTTCTGCGGTTCATAGTCTTTTTTAAAACTTACAATATTTAAACATGCAGATATACAGCAGATAGTTTCAAAATACTATAGAATGTGAATCGTGAGTCTTTCTGACCGCGTTATATCTACTATTACCTGCAAATGTCAATTTATGTAATGAAAAGACTTCACCCTGTGAAATACATTTAGGTAGATCCCTTGGTATATGGTTTGCTTGGTTTTTATTGTAGATGAAGGTTAATTGTTTTATACAAACAACTTTACAAACCTTCATGTATTTCATACACGTTTTGTACAAAATGTATTATTGTATACGTTTCACGCCTATGCACGTCAAATTGAATATTTTGACCATTTCTTACCATTGTTTCAGTTTTACATACAATGCTAGAATATTGAGTGCAACCTGTTGCACTTAACGCTTTTATGTTTAAACTGTGACTGTATCAACATTCCACCTTCAACTCATAAATAATATCATATTTCTTGTTTACATCTTAACAGAAAAAAAAATGAATTGTATACAGACTAAATGTTTTCTTTATTGAACTTGTAAATGTGAAACACTTTAACGTATGCAAGTTCAATTCTCATTGAAAAATGTAGATCATCCTTGTTTAAACAAATTGTAAATTATTGGACTGCTTGGACTTGCTGTGTACCCATGTTGCATGAGAACACGTTAACTGATTTGAGTAGGCCCTCGTTGATAACTATAAATTACACAGTTTCTTTAAGATAAAAGTCTGAACAGTTTGTCATTCAAATGATTCAAATGCTTTAACAAAATCAAAATAATTATAAAACATAAAAATTGCAAATATATTTCTGTATCAGACTTTGTAATGTGAATATAATATCAGTTACATAATACCGATGTCAAAATTGTATGAACACCTTAAATCGGCATAATATTCATTATTACGATCATTTAGGCACTGCAATCACACCCCAATTTTCTTGCAAACAAACATCATTTTCGGAAATAAGTAAATCTTCAGGTAAGTTGCATGTGTATTTGTACATACAAATTGTACAAAAAGTAATAAATAAAGCCACATGGGCATAAGTCATTTTTAAAAGATAAATATTTAAGAAATACAATTAAATGGGTATTCAATATAGATTGAAATGCCAGTGGGTTGACTTGGACTTCCCCCTTGACAGCTAAGCGAAGTATAGGCATGCATATAAACATATATACAAAACATACCATGAAAACAGAGCTAAACATATCAGTGAGGATGTCCATCGAGGTTAACACGGAGGTTTAAATCAAACAGTTAACCATTTCCCACATACAGACGCTTTTCGACGCGTCTGCTGCAGACCACTTTTGAAAACGTTGTAGCAAAAGGAGAAATTGATCAAAACGAACAATAATTCCCTTTGCCACAATTTTTCAATAATTAAACCTACAATTACAGATATTTTAAAGTCTTCTGCTGCAGGTTGGTTTTATGAAATGAAAGGGTTTAAGACAAAATTAAGGAATTGTACTTTTTTATGATTTTGTATGTAAGCCAGTTGTGAATGATTGAATGAGAGAGTGCATGCTTCGGTGACTGAAGGTATGCAATTTGATTCCGACAATTTTAAAGTTGTATGCTGCAGATTTGTTGTTATAAAGTGTATGTGAGAAAGGGTTTATACATAAAGACCACCTGAACAAAGACCAGGTGTCAACAAATAAATAACTTTTCTTCTTCTTATAAACGAACGAATTTACATGCATATAATTAAAATGAGAGCAAGCTAAACCAAGAGTTCTCACGTTTCGTTTCGTTGTTTACTTCCTTAAGTTTCTGATCATGTGACGTTAGAGGGCGCTGTAAACAGTATATACATTCGGAATACTTGAATATCACCGGCTAACATTTTGTAAGAATTCCCCTGACTCTCCAAAACTAATTATCTTCCTTCGAGAGCGATGAAAAACATGGCACACTTACAGATTTTACTGCTTTTTATCGCCTGTTGTGCTGATTTTCTGCAGGCCGAAAAAATGGAGGTAAATATCAAGTTTTTCCAAATATCATTTTTATTTTATGATTATTTGTTTAAATTTTTACAGAAAAATCAAATCTGAAATTATAGCCTAGATAACCAATTTTGGGAGTAAAATATAACATAATGGAAATGTAACTATTTCAAACAATGTTTGCCCATTTTTTATAAACTAGATATGGAGAAGTGTTATTTTTTGTTATCTAGAACAAAATAAACTAACTTTGATTTCTTGATTTATTCGGTTCGATATGACAAACCTTGATCTGAAAAGATACATATACACGTTTTTATCACATGACAATGCTTTGATCCAATTTAATATACCCATTACGTATTTCTATTTTATAACGTGTGTAATATAACATGACCGAATAATACTAGGCAAACGACGTCACGTCAGCGGTTTGACGTCATAACGTTAGTCACTTATGCACCAAATGCGTAAATTTCATTTAGAAATATTGTAAACGTTAAGTACATTTTATCGAAAAACGCCTCATACGTCACTTTATGTGATAAATAGAATATCTCATGAGTGTTTATTTATTATCACTGTTAATAAACTAACTAAGCTGAAAATGACCTCGGTATGATTATTGGCGGCATTGTTATACGGTTTTCTGACGAAATTAAAATAGCTTTGGAAAACCCGGTTTTCTTTTTGTGTTTCGTCATGTGATAAAAAGAATCTGACATTCGTTGTCATTTCATAAACAGTTTTATTAAACTCGTCCAAGAAATTAGTTATTAAACACGCCAAAGGCTCGCTTAATAAAAGAAATCTTTAACTCATTTAATTAAACTTTATATGAAATGACAAGTCATGTCAGATCCTAAATATATGTCTCTGATCTGAACTGCATGTTCTGGAATCCTCCCAAGGGTCCCATAAGGTTTATTTAATTTCTTCGTAAGATTGAACATCACAAACGATGACAAGACATCATTTAACCCTTCCCACATACCACAAATATGCAGCAGACGACTTTCAAAATGTCTACTAAAAAATATGGAAATTCTCTATAATTATAGTTATAATTACTGAAAAGAGTTAAAAACATTGTAGCAAAAGGAGAAATTGCTCGTTTTGAGCAATTTCTCCTTTTGCCACGATCTTTTTAAAAGTCGTTTGCTGCAGATGCGTCAAATTGGGTCTATATGTGGGAAAGGGTTCACTTCCTACAAGATACGAAATGTCAAAATTCGTCTGTATTCAGAGTGTCGAAAATATACTCTATGAACTTTAAAAACCTATAAAAAAATCGAAAACATTGTGGGCAAAGGAGTTGCTGAAAATAAGCAATTAAGTTTTTTTTACCAAGATGTTTTCAAAAATTATCTCGTGCAAAGTCACATACATCTGGGTAAAGATTAACCTGTTCAACTCTATCCATTTCTCATTTTCAGTGTTTTTCCATATTTTTGCATGTTCTAAAATAGTTATTCGACCTCCAAAACCTATGGTGTGGGTACTTATAAGAATCGTCTCTATGTTTTCAAAAAACCGTCTGCTGCAGAGGCGTCAGAAAGCGTCTATATGAGGGAAAGGGTTAATATATAGATATAATAATGGTTTATGTATAGCAAATAATTGTTCCCCTCATCACTTTTATGTAAGATCCACTTTAGATTTTCTTTTTTTGTCACTATGTTTTCAAAAAGCCGTCTGCTGCAGAGGCAACAGAAAGCGTCTATATGAGGGAAAGGGCTAATATATAGATATAATAATAGTTTTTGTATAGCATACATATAATGTTTCCCCTCATCACTTTTATGTAAGATCCACTTTAGATCAAGCATAGATATACTAAATAATGAGGGGTAGAAATATAAAACCAGGAAATTTAATTCAATTTTTTTAAAACTTCCTTAATCTAAATTAATCCTTTACCACAAGTTTGCAGGCGCATTCTGATGCATCTGCAGCAGACAACATTTTAAAACATTGCAGCGAAAGGAGAAATATCTCCATTTGCAACAATGTCTTTAACTTGATTCAATAATTATACTTTCATTTAAAGGGGTTTTCCATATTTTTTCCTTGACTTTTCAAAGTCATCTGCCACCGATTTTTTAAATGTTAGAAAGGGTTAAACTTATGAAATGGGTTTTCAGGTTTGTAAAATGTTTTTGATTATTTTTGTGTTTTTGTTGTACTTTGTTTTAACATTTGTGTTTGGTTTAACACTTTTCTTCACTTCTCCTAAACCACCCTGCCAATTGTTATGATACTTCAAAGAGGATGTTTCTTGGGTGGTGCCATTTTAAAATTGATTCAATGCCGAAGTCTGGTTGCCATGGCAGCCAAAAGGAAAAAGACAGGATATTTGGGGTGCATCATTGGCTTGTGGTGCTCTATCAAGTTTGTTCAAATTATGCACTTGTGGGGTCATCTGTTTTACAAAGAGATATTTAGGGAAAATCTTTGAGACTCTTCTTTTTTGAAACCAAAATTCCTAAAGCTGAGGTATTTGGTTTGTAGCATTGTCTAGTAGTCATCTACCATGATTATTCAAATTATGCCCTCTGGGTCAAAACTGGCTCTGGGTGTCACCTGTTTTACAATGAAATATATAGGGGGAAATCTTCTTGTCTGAAACTAAAATCAAGAAAGGGAAAGTTTTGTTATTAAAAAGAGTTGAACATATTTAGACAAAAGGTGAACTTGTTCATCATGAGCTTTAATTCTCCTTTTGCAATACTATTTTCAAAAGTTATCAAATTATGTTAAGCTGTTTCCAATTAATACAACAAAACTGCTTTTGATCAATTTGAAAAATATCCCAATATATAGGAAATCACTATTATATTACTGAATATATTTGAAAATATTGTTGCAAAGGTAGAAACACAACACTAACTCAATTACTGTAGCGTTTCCTCTTGTGCAAAGGTGTGTATGGGGTCCTGATTACATTGTTCTGTCAATACAAAGGGCATACCTTCCTCTAAACAAAATTTCACACATTCTACAACTGAACGTACTGTTAATTCCAGTTCCTTCAAAGTTTGATAGCTCAACATCATGCCACTTCTCTGTGATTTTGTAAACTGACCTTACCTTGCCTGTTGTCAACACATACTTTCCATTTTTGAAAATAATCCAAAAAAACTTTCAATTAAAATAACCTAATCGGGGGGTCGTCGACTGATGTGAAAGCCTTCAGATTGTCAATTTTTTTCTGCGAGCTTCACCCAAGTTTCTAACATTGAGAAAATAACAAAATATATCCATATGACGTATAAATGTCACCGTTTCTAATACCCGTTCTCCATAAAACATTTCGAGAGCATTTGCAACAGTTGATGACAAAAGCTGAGCTGCAAGACTCACTTTCATGGTGGCAGATAAATTGACGAGGGCTGATGTTAGCTTCGGTCAAGTGTGATACAGTCCACTGCAATGGTGGTTTTCAAAAGATGTGGTGGGTCAGATATGAAATAACTAAAACGATTCACAGGTGCAAAAAGGTTTTTTGAACGATAGACAACAGCTTGATTATCATCTCCGTGAAGTCGGATAAATCGACGGTTAGGAGAAGCACCGTCGCTCGTTATGAACAAAACACTCAAATTGACATCGACTTCTAATAATTCTACTGCTTCCCCCAAAATGCAAAATAGCTGATCAGATGTGACCCCAAGTGTTGAGAAATGAGCCAATGGAAATTTTAGACCATTTGCCAGCCCTCTTACCATAAGAACCAACCCATACTTGACAAGGATCTCATTTTTTTCTCAATTGTCTCTTCCACTTTATTATGTCCCCAAGATCAACAATTTCCTGTATGTCGATCATAAAAAAGATCACTCTTTATTCGTATTTCATCTTGCAGTATTGCAACAATTCTTTCATAGCCAGTTAGCCCATTGTCGCGTCATATGTTGCAGTTGACTTGCTTTTCAAAGAAAATGCACTTTGTTGATGATCATGGGATGCCAACGCATGCTTTTTTTTTATTCTTAAATTTTGAATATTTCAGTTGCTCCTCCCAGAATAGGCGCTGGTAACATTTTTCATCTGCATAACTGTTCTTGATAGATTCATTCGAGGTCTCCATAATTTCAAAAATGTCAGAACTTTCGGATTCACTTAAAATAACTCCTTCGTTAGTGATGTTTTTGCGTATTTTGTTCTGTTCAATTTCGTGTTTCACTTTCTAAATAACTGGAATAAGTTTTTAAATGTTTAATTTTCTCAATTGTTTGACTATCTGTCAGTTTATTGTTTGATATTTTACTTTTCTTCCACTCTTTTTCTGGGGTTGGAACACTTTCTTTCGCTTCTTTGCGAGACTTTTTTGTCAGTGTTCTGCGATAAACTCCACAGTATCTGCAGCGCTTTACCCTCTGACACACTAGCAGCAAACATGTTTTAGAGCAAATGGTTGACCCTATGAAATGTCCTTCTTTGAAGACTTGATACTTTGGCTGTCCTGTTACGTCAAGATAGCTGTCCATTGGAATAAGATACTGCAGATCTTGATCCTGGTTACCCGTGCAAATGTCATACTTCCAGATTTCACTTAACACGTTTTCAGCTGAACTGATGCTGTAACATTTCTTTCTAAGGTGTCTATCCACTGAAACACATAGTTTTACTCTCAGTATGCTGCTGTCATACATTCGCACAAACTTGATGCCTTTGCTGACTTTGAAAAACATAAAACCTTCAATATCCAATGTCCTACACATTTTTTTAAGATGGCTGAATATGCGGATGTAGGTTTTGACTTCAACAATTTTTTCCAAATTGTCCACTTCATAATACCGATATGGTTTGTCAAGCACAACATAAAACTCGTCAGCATAGAATCCATCACTATCAGTTTTTTTCAGGCGTATCTTGGACGGTTTGGTCAGCAGCATTAAACAGCTGGGTAGATATGAATTTGTCAAAATCTTGCCAGTTTGTCTCAGTTTCTGAAAGGCGGACAAATGGAAATTGTTAAAAAACCAATGTCACTTGCCTAAACTTGCCTAAACTGGACCTACCAATTTTTTTCCCTAAGCAATAATGAAAAGGTTGAAATATTCAAACAATGCTTGTTTGTTTCATTAACCTTTAATTTTCCTAAAACAGTATTTCATTAACCCTTGCCCACATACAGCAAATCTGCAGCAGACAACTTAAAATAATCAAGGCAAAGACGCACTAAATCACACAAAATGTAGGGATCATCACTGAAAAAGGTTAAAAACATTAAATGTCAAAAGGAGAATAGCTCATTTTAGCAAGTTCTACCTTTGTCAGAATGTTTTCAACAAGCCGTCTGCTGCTGAGGCGTCAGAAAGCGTCTATCATATGAGGGAAAGGATCAATAAGGCCAAATTACACCAGAGCTCTTAGATAAGGGGCGTTTTGCATCCTCTAAAATAATAATTGATCCTTTTAACCCTATGTCTTAATGAGACAATTCTTTTGGGAGCCAACACTTTGGGGTTTGGTTGAACAATAAGAAAGATATCATAGAGAAAAGAGCTAAATATCCCTTTATAGAATCGATGGAGATGAACGTTCTGATAAACTTTCATGCAGTGTGTTAACAAGGCACTTGTTGACGACACACGCCGGACGGACGCCGGACAACATGTGATCACAATAGCTCACTTTCGTGTATAGGCGAGCTAAAAGTGTCAACATAATTAACTTAAAAGTACAGCTTCCAGAGTGTTAACAACATTTTCCTTTAAGTATGCCTAATGAGGGCTTTTACCCGACATAACCCATATTCAATTTCAAACTTATCCTTGATATAATCAAAATGCGATCTCTAGTGATATCTCAAATTTGTTATTTTTGACTACGCAGGTTTACCTGATATGCTATTATCTCTGGTGCTTGAAACTATCTGACGGCCAACTTGTAACATCCGCTTCCATTTATACTGCTACCGCTTCCTACCAATCCTAGGCTTCGGACGGCGACCCATAGTGCCATTTAAGGTCAAAACTGAAAGAAACAATATTTTGGTGTTAAAAATTATCAAAATGTTAAAAGGCCAATTTGTTAAGCATCTTTTATACAAGAGGTCCATCGTGGTCCTGAAATCGCTCAACAGAATTAAGCCAACCACATATAGTCAATAACTTATTTTGGCTTCAGGAAAGCAGTTCAAGCGCTGATAAGCTTTCCCTTGAATTTGCTCTTGTATGGAGTATGCAAAATCTCCCTAAATGAAGACATACTTATTGAATAGAGTTGAAAACATTGTGTCAAAAGGAGAAATTGCTTGTTTTGAGATATTTCTTCTTATGTCACGATTTTTTCAGAATTTGTCTGCTAAAGATGTGTCAGAAAGTGTCTATACGTCGGAAAGGGCTAAACAATGTATCATTGTTTAATCTCAAACCGTCAAATGACATATATCTTAAAATGTTAATAACACATGCAGACACATCAGTGGCAAACTAAAATTGTAGAATAGTTGTAAAAAGGAAATAAATGACACAATGAATGAATATTAATGTGAATAATGGATATTTGTATTTGCCTGGATGTTTTCAAAGTTATATACATGTCTGAAAAGGTGAAACTAATCAAAAATACTTTTTCTGATTTATATTTTATAAAGATCCCATAAATGAACAAACAAAACCACAATTATATTAATTTGGAATTATCCCTATTAAGGGATAAAGGAATATCAACACTAAATGCAAGTGTTGTGGTATGAAGGGTTAGGGATTTATTTGATGTTTCAAGATTGAGGTGTGTTCCCAATACGTCGACTCGATTTAATCCCTAGCTGGTCGGTAGAGCGGATCGGAGGGACCATAAGAGGATGATTATGCGACAGGTAGTTATGTATACCTATTGCTTTGGACTCAAGATTTATTATTAAACTATTTTCCGATGCGTTTGCAAATAATCTCAAATTAGATTTACACGGAAATTAAATGAGACAAACTGATTTTTGGGATAGGGGCGTTTCGCCACTATCCCATAGCGAAGCTGCTTTCGAAAAATCGGATTAAAGCTGCAACCACAGTCCACATGTGTATACCTACACCAAAATCGAGTTTTGATTGGTTATAATCTGCCTTTTCAACGATTTCATTGGTTCGACCGAATCACGAAACCCTCCGCTTGCATAAATTGATGAGACAAAATAGTTTCTATGAATGAAACACACTCTGAACTATGGTTGACCTCAATGTCAGTAGTGTGAGGTAACGTCGACCGTTCTGTGACCCCATTAGTTTACAACAGTCGACTTATAGAGAAATGTGAAAAGCACTGTAAATAAAATTATTGAAAGGAGTTGAAACCATTGTGGCAAAAGTAGAAATTGCCTACGAAAAGCAATTTCCCCTTTTGTCACAATGTTTTCGATTGTCGTCTGCTGCACATGCGTCTGTAAGCGTCTGTAGGCGGAAAATTGTTACATCCTCCCCATGGAAGCGGAACCCTTTCCGTGATACTATAACAGTTCGAATATTTAAAAAATATTGTTGAAAATGGAGCTATTGCTGACAATGAGCAATTCCTCCTTTTCACACAATGCTTTCAAACACGTTTCAAATTAATTCTTTTCATATTTTTACTATGGACGTTCTTTCCCTCTTTCTCCCTTCTGGACACATTTTGAATAACACGCTAGAGATGAATGATTACGAGCAATTTTGCCTTACATCAAGGGGAAAAATATATAGTTGAAACCTTTGTGGAAAAAGAGGAAATGGGTCATGATAAACAATTCTGCAGCTGTCTGCTGCACATGCGTCAAAAAGCGACTGTAAGCGGGAAAGGGTTGAACCATTCCCGTTATAGCTACTTAGTTACAAACAAATGTTGAAAGTATATTTGCAAACGGAGCAATTGCTGACAATGAGCAATTCCTCCTTTTCAAACAATGCTTTGAAACATGAATCAATTTGTTTCTATAACCTAGATAACGAAAACATTTGTCTACAGTTATTATTTTAACCTTTGCCCCTTTTAGACACATTTGACTAACCTTAACAGATGAATGATAATCAACAAGTTTGTCTTTTTCCACAATGTTTTCATCACTATTCAAAATCATACTTTTATTAATTCAGGTCAATAGTTATGCCTTAGTTCAATGTTGTTTGCTGTATATTTAGTCTATTTGGTCAAGGTTAAGGAATACTGTAAACAAACTTGTTACAACATAATTCGTCCAAAGAGAGAGGTCCTACTGTGTATACATGCCATGAAATAATGTTACAAACGGTCTCACCGCTACTGGGGAATTGTTGGTAAAACAGGTCGCGTTTTGTGTTGAATATTCTCATGTGTCGCTGTATGTAGACCCTACTAGGAAATAGAAATTAAATCTACAAATTATAGATAAGTTAATTTCAACATTGATTGATTGGGGTTTAACGCCGTTTTTAACATTTCTTCAGTCATATCACGGCGGCCAGTTCACCTACAAATGTATTTCCTGGTTTTCTCAAACCAGTACTCCTTACAACAATCTTCCCAAGCAAATGGCTTCTTTTTTCACATAGCCCATTGGTGAAAGACGAATGACGCATGTCGCATTGACTTTTGTCAAACGTCAGAAAGAAATTTGGCCGAAATTGTCAACACATCCGAGTTATAACCGCAAGGTCATTATTTATTTTATAATTGAGAAGCTTCTAGCGATTTTGGGACTAAAATTATAATGTATATGCATTTGCGTTAATTGAAGACTCAACGTTCATCAACGTGTAATATAGTCCTAGATGTATCTGTTGAAAAATAAACTAGAAATGTAGTCTAAATAGGTTTTTGAAAATTAACCTTGACGGTCCGGTCCCGTTTCGGAGATACAATTAAATTGCAAATACTTTACAAATACCATAATCTAAGCTGACGTGTTTTGACGCATCGAACCAGTCTTCTGTAATCAATACTTTATGAGTTGTCTCTGTCTGTAAAGCTTGGAGGTATAATCCGGCGTCCGGCCGGCTGTCTGCCTGAATGTGCATTCGTCCGTCCGTCATGGATTGCATGTATTGGTGTTAACACGTTGTTTCTGAATGGCAGATTTATTTCAAAGTGGTCACAATTATACCCGTGTGATCAGGAGAACGGCAAAGTACTAGGTACATAACTCTGGTCTGTTTTTTCAGTTATCTCCATCTTTCCTTATTTAGTTCAGCGATTGTCTCAATTAACTTTCATTGTATCAATTTCAAACTTGGTGTGTAGGTAACTTATGACCTACAGATTTGCAGTGCACCATTACCATAAATTTAGCATGCTGCGTTTGGAGTGTGTATATTTTTGTCTTTCCATGTTCTCACTTATTATATGCAACACATGCGTTCCGTGAAATTCACTTTTTCGTTAATGAGTGCTTCCCCAAGCTTTGTACTTCGTCAAATCTAATCTGTTTTTTAGGTGTAAACTCAATTTTTTCATTTCTTCGGTTATTGTCTCAATATATGTCCAATATATCAATTTAAGACTTGGTGTATAGGAAACTCAGAGCTGCAATTGTGCAGTGCAAAAGAAACATAACTCTATCATACTTTCGATTGTCTTTCATTTATCAGTATGATTACAATATACATTGTGGATCTTTAGTGATTTCTGAACTAGAAATATTTTAATTAAGGGTAGTTGCTCGGTTTTTTTGGTCAATCTTTTGTCCTTCGATCTGCACCAGCGCATATATTGGTTGTGTTTAGAACTATCACTGGTGCAATGTGCTTGCGTAGCGCCGTGTTAATTGTCTTGATCGCGCATGCGCCGTATTTCACCGTCAGCTCTCGGATATTTCAGCAGACTGGTTCCCGTTTTGAGTTTGCAATAGAAGATTAAGATTAGTAAACCAGTCTATGTATGCGATATGTATAATTAAAATGTAAATTACAACCATAGTTTTTTAATAACAGGAAGTGGGAATATTTTCATAAATACGATGTTATTGTGCTAAATTTTGCGATTTTAAGAATATATTAAGGCAGGGTCTTTCAAATAGTACTATTTGAAAGACCCTGATTAAGGGGAAAAAATTTACAATAATTTTGGGAGGTCGAGGTCAACACGTTGGAAAAAGGTATTTTTGTTTTCGTTTTACATATTTAATTAAAGAACTATTGTTATCATATATTTATATCATATATTTAAAAGCGGGTTTCGTGTTTTTCGAATTAAACAGTATTTCTTAAGCCATAAAATGCTGATTCCCGCGCTATGATCCAATTGCTGCATGTAGGTTGATGTGTTGACGTGAACAACCCAAGTATAAATTAATATTAAATATAACAAAAAAATATCACGCCAATATATCTAGCTGTCTTTAATATATATGTTACTTAATGAGTATGACTTTGGGACGTGATGTGGTCATTGACAACATTGGGACACCTGTAATTACAATAAATAATAGCGGCAAAAAATGTTTAATACAGGGAAAAAATACTTCATTAAAACTAATCCTTTCACACTTGTAGATGCACCTGTAGCAGACGACTTTTGAAAACCTTGTGTCAAAAGAAGCAATCGCCTCAATGTTTTCAGATATGCATAGAAAAAGAGAGAGAGAGAGAGAGAGAGAGAGAGAGAGAGAGAGAGAGAGAGAGAGAGAGAGAGAGAGAGAGAGAGAGAGAGAGAGAGAGAGAGAGAGAGAGAGAGATAAAGAGAGACAGAGAGACAGACAGACAGACAGACAGACAGACAGAGAGACAGACAGACAGACAGACAGACAGACAGACAGACAGACAGACAGACAGACAGACAGACAGACAGACAGATATTGAGAGAGATAGGGAGATTGAGATAGATAGTTTAGCTATTTTCAAAGTTGTCTGCTGATTTGTTGACAGTTGGAATGGATATAACATGATTTATTTCATTTCACAAAATGGGACTAGGACCCTTGTATTAAGGTCTGTAACAACAATCCGTAAATCTCGTGCAATGCATATCTGCAAGAATTTGCCAAATATCACAGTTGGAAGTGTCAATATATTAGGTCTCTGACCAGATGTTGACTAGTCATTTACAGAACACTTTATTATATTTTATTTCAAGCATTTACCAGCTATTAAAAGCCGGTGGTATATCACTCCATATATTTCCATTCTAGCAATAACTTAAAGGGATACAACTTAGGGCTGAACTACGTTTTGACATGACGTTGCTTTGCTTGATAAAATCACCTGTAGGCTATTCTATCTTTACTCCCCATTGTATTTGTTCGATTTTTTTTCAACTAACAAAACATTTTGAAATCAGTTTTAACAGTCATTTTACTTTAGTATACCTTTGTCAAATTTTCATATACTCTCCATGGGCAATTAGTTACTACATGTCTCATGCTAACACGTTTTTGACCGGTAAACAGTATGCGGTTACATGGCACGCGCGTTTAAAATGTTGGTCATGTACGTGCATGACGTCATTTAAAACAATTACGTCACCGTTATAATTCAACTCTCCGGGACGGAATTTCAACAGCCAAAAATGGTTCCGGAGGTTTAGAGTGATATGCCGTCTGAAATTGTCAATAGTGTTAGAACTAAGTATTTACAAGAACATGGAATAGTAAGTTGTTTCCGCAAAGTCCATGACACCAAGGGATTTTGCCCACGAGCGTTCTTTCAAGGATGCGAAACGTTCGTCGATGTGACTCATCTTGATTGGTCTTGAACCTAATATAGAAAATGCGCCTTGATTGTTCTAATGAGAAGACGTTGTGATGTGAGTGTTGTCATTACTGTAGTCAGTTGTCAAATGTTAAGGGGAAGCAAATCATTATTGAATAGAAACATTAAAGATTCCACGTGCAATATATTTGAACAATGAATGGATGGGAGTTGTTACTCATTTTAAGGGTATATGTATATGGCATTTGGAACAATCGAGAAGACAAGTACTATTTTATGCGTGACATGACTTAAGTTTATATGGGGCGGCTTTAACCTATCCTGTAACAGTGATAATTTAATAAGGATGAATTCGACGTGTTTATTCTTGAGATGTGCATTATGCTTAGTGATGTGTGTTTCGCAGACAGTAATATTTTATTTATCATAATTTATATGTAACCTTATTCCTCTATACGCGTCTTTTAAGAACAACAGCTTAATATGAACGGTTATGATTCAATTTGCAAGATCAAGACTGTGTTTATTTCAACTATAATATGTTTAATTTGCTTTAAATTATTTTTACAACTTGTATGACTCGTACGTTATTTATTGCGTTATTGCGAAAAAAAGATCCTACCATCTCACCCCAAGATCCGAATACAAATCATTCGGAGTACTGTGCACACAAATAGGCGATCAATGCTGGATGGCTGGTTTACCCAGATTAATGTTGGTTGGCTGGTTTATCCTGCTAATATAGGTTTGCTGGTTTATCCTGATTAATGTTGGGTGGCCGTTTTACTCTACAAAATGTTGTTGGCTCTTTTACCATACAACATGTTTGTTGGCTGATTTACCATAGTAATTGCTGGCTGGCTAATTTACCATAGAACAAGTTAGTTGGTTGGCCAGTTTACCCTGCACAATGTTTGTTGACTGGTTTACACTGATAACTGTTAGTGGACTAGTTAATAACACTGGTAAATGTTGACTGACTGGTTAACACTTGAATATGTTGTTTGCCTGATTTACTCTACAAACCATTAGTTGGCCGGTTTCCCCTTCAAAATTAACGTTGGTTGATTTATCCTACAAAACGTTAGGTGGTTGGTTTACCATGTACAGTATTAGTTGGCTGGTAAATGTTGATTTGCTGGTCTATCCTACAACATTTTGGCGGGCTGGTTTACACTTGTAAATGTTGCTTAGCTAGTTTACCCAACACAATGTTAGTTGGCTGCTTTACCCTACACAATGTTAGTTTTTCCCTGTAAATATTTTGTTTTCTGGTTATCCTACAAAATGTTGGCTGGGTGGTTTACACTAGTAAATGTTGGTTGGCGAGCTTACCCTTCAAAAGGTTAGTTGGCTGGTTTACACTGGTACATTTTGGCTGGCTGGATTACCCTACAACATGGTAATTAGTTGGTAAATAATGGCTGACTGGTTTACCCTACACAATGTTTATTGATTGGTTTACACTGGTAAGTGTTAATTGTCTGGTTTACCCTGCTTAATGTTGGTTGGCTGGTTAACCTTGGTAAATTACCCTGGTAAATTGTGATTGGCTGGTATACGTAATGATTATTGATTATAGGAACATTCTTGAATGTGTCGTATCTACATTCGAGTGCAGTGGTCCAAATGATATACCGGCACGTATACAAGATCAAACAATTCGTATAATATCATATAGTATTCGTAATTCCCTATCAAACAATAACGTTACTTTAAACCTTAACCTACACATCCCGCTGTGCCGTACTTTAGCCCTTTCCGACCTTATAAAGAGTAACTTCATCTTGTTATGCAATACTTTCATTATTTTTCAACACTTATATTCATTTAACAGCAATTTTCCATAATTCCTCTTAGATGTTTTCATTCCATTGCTGCAGATGTATTGTATTTTGGAAAGGGTTTAAACATTATTTACGTAAGCCGTTATTTACAACTTTTAGGTCAAATAGTCCGTACAAAAACTGTGTTTGCCTGGAAATGATTGTATACCTTAATCAGGCTGCATTAAATATATGACAATGAGTTTAAATTCATTGAAATAATATATGAGACTTTTAAAAAACGAGTAATATCATATTTTGTAACAATGTTTTTAACCTTTTTTAGTAACTGTATAAACATTTAAAGAGAGTATCCACATTTAAGCCTAAACGTGTTTAGAGTATTTGTTATATGTTGAAAAGGGAAAACGTTCTTTTATTTCGAAGTCATAAACAGTGTAACGCTGCTTACGCCGAATGTAAGTAAGACCTCGATCCCGTGAGAATCAAGCTCGTGACCTTGGGGTTATGAAGCCAACGCTTTTGTTGTAAGTCACCCTCTCACACCCACTGTTGATTAACATGTGACCAGTACCTAAACGTTGTAATGCTTGTGTTGATTTTAACCCTTTCCTAGTAACAACAAATCAGCAGCAGCGAATTCGAAAACGCTAGTCAAAAATATTGGACCACTTTAAAAGTGAAAGAACAAACTTGTATTGAATAAACTTTAAAACATAACGAACGACAAAAGATGAATTTGCTCATAAGAGCAATTTCTCCTTTAGTCATAATGTTTTCAATCGTCGTCTGCTGCAAAGGCGTCAGAAACCGTATTTATGATGGAAATTATTAAAAGGTTATCAGTACTTGACATTTGTTTAACAATAGCCGAGCCCCGGTAGCTCAGTCGGTAGCGACGCGGGCTGTCAATCCAGGTGTTGTGAGTTCGAATCCCGGCTCGGCCAACTTTCATTCCGATGATTGACAAATGTCAATGCGACATGCGTCATTTGTCAGTAGACCAATGGGCTAAATCTATGTGGAAAAGCAGCCAGTTGCTTGGGAAGATTGTTGTATGGAGTACTGGTGTGGGAAAACCAGGAAATGCATGAGTAGGTGAACTGGTCGCCGTGATATAACTGAGAAATTGTTAAAAACGGCGTTAAACCCCAATCAATTGTTTAACAATAGCTACGTACCATGATAAACACGACTTTAAACAACATTTGTAGACAACAACCAGCCAGCACAATTGTACAGTCTCATTTTGGTTAATCTTGTTCGCAACCCATTCTTCAATTCTAAGAAAGGACAATTCCATAAACGCACAGACACTTGTCAAGAATCGGGAATAATGATAACAGTTAGAGGAGGTTTTTAGGATTACGGAAAATATTCGTAACTCATTATTGATCAACGATATAACACTGGTGTTAACCCTCCCAACATACAATCTGCAGCAGACATCTTTAAAAACGTTTAGGCAAATACATGCAAAAACGAAAACATTATTATTGAATGGGGTTGAAAACATTGTGGCACAAATAGAACACTTTCTGATGCAGAAACATTAACATGCGTCTGCATATGGGAAAGAGTTAAAGATATATATATATAATTGTACTTTATTTCAGACCAGCATCAAATGTGGCCAAACAGTCTGCGATGGTACGTTATATATATTTCTACGATTACATGTCTAATTAGTTGTGGAAAATGAACTTAAGTCTTATCACTTTGGATGACAGACGAGATTTTTGATCTTACATTCTTTTACTTTTATTTGTACCAATATTATTGTTGTTATGAGGAATATTATCATTATTATTATTACTATTATTATTATTATCATTATTTGTATTATCTTGTTATCATTATTAGTATCATTGTTAAACTTAGTATCATTATTATCATTATTATAAAGAAAAAGGATACTGCTGTGCCGAAGACAAATCGCCATCAACAAAAGACTGTTGTTGTTACGGCGTATACCCTACAGACTATACTATCCAGTGTCACCGCAGTTCATCAAATTCATCGAAGTCATCAAAGTTATCTACAATGCCAATATGTAAGTATAGTATATGATTACAATTTACCGCTTTCTATTTTGTTCAGAACGAGAACGCAATACATTACATGTACCATGGTCAATACACCGCACACCATGGACAATATTCATGATTATATATAAAAACATTAACGACACCACTGACAATATCCGTGTTATATGTCAATATATTATTAATCAATGCACAATTTGCATGTTATATGTCAATACATCATTAATGAATAGACAATTTTCATGTTATATGTTAATACATCATTAATAAATGGACAATATTCATGTTATATCTCAATACATCATTAATGAATGGACAACTTTTATGTTATATATCAATACATGATTTATCAATGGACAATATTCATGTTATATGTCAATATATCATTAATCAATCGACAATATTCATGTTAAATATCAATGTACCATTAATTAATAGATAATATTCATGTTATTTGCCAAAACATCTTTAATGAATAGACAATATTCACGTTATATGTCAATACATCATTAATTAATGGACAATATTCACGTTATATGTCAATACATCATTAATTAATGGACAATATTCACGTTATATGTCAATGTATCATTAATTAATTGACACTTTTTATGTTATGTGTCAACACATCATTAATCAATGGACAATATTCATGTTATATGTCAATGTATCATTAATCAATGGACACTATTCACGTTATATGTCAATAAAATGAATAAATCATTAACCAATGAACACTTTTCACGTTTTATGTCAATACATCATTAATCGATGGTAAATAGTCATGTTGTATGTTAATACATCATTAATCAATATCCAATTGTTTTGTTAATACCTCGTGAAATCAAGAACGATATCCATTGTTATATGCCAATATATCGTATACCAGCGACACATTCATGATAAATTGTCAAACAATCGTATACCACAGATAATTTCCATGTCAATACATCGTGGACAAAGGGACAATATCAAAGGTTTATATGTCGCTACATCTAAAAGCATGGACAATGGTCACGTTTATATGTCAAAACAGCGTATATCTAGGGCATATTCACGTTTATATGTCGATACATCGTACATCTAGGACACTATTCATGTGTATATGTCAAAACATCGTATATTTAGGACACTATTCATGTTTATATGTCAATACATCGTATATTTAGGACAGTCTTCATGTTTATATGTCAAAACATCGTATATTTAGGACATTATTCATGTTTATATGTCAATACATCGTATTTTTAGGACACTATTCATGTTTATGGTCAATACATCGTATATTTAGGACAGTATTCACGTTTATATTATGTCAATGCATCGTACATCTAGGACAATATTCATGTTTATATGTCAATACATCGTACATCTAGGACAGTATTCACGTTTATATGTCAATACATCGTATATTTAGGACAGTATTCATCTTATATGTCAATACATTGTATACACGGTATAATACTAAGGATAATAGTCATGTCTTTATGACAATACATCGTGAAACCATTGACAATATTCATATTTATATGACAATAATTTGTATTCCGCGGACAATTTTCATTTTATTTGCCAATGCATCCTAACTGAACGGACACTATTCATATTTATATGACAATATATCGTATACCATGCAAATTATTCATGTTTTTATATCAAATCATCGTATACAATGGGCTCTTTTTATGTTTATAAAAATAATCTGAATACATCGTCTACCACGGACAATATACATGTTTTTATGTCAGTACATCGTTAAACCATGGACAATATTAATATGTCATGTCAATACTTTATGAAATCAAGAATAATATTTATGTTAATTTTCAATACGTCGTATACTACGGACACCATTAATGTTAATTTGTCAATACATCGTATATCACGGACACCATTAATGTTAATTTTTAATACATTGTATACCACGGACACCATTAATGTTAATGTTCAATACATTGTATATCACGGACACCATTAATGTTAATTTTCAATACATTGTATATCACGGACACCATTAATGTTCAATACATCGTATATCACGAACACCATTAATGTTAATGTTCAATACATCGTATATCACGAACACCATTAATGTTAATGTTCAATACATCGTATATCACGGACACCATTAATGTTAATTTTCAATACATCGTATATTACGAACACCATTAATGTTAATTTGTCAATACATCGTATATCACGGACACCATTAATGTTAATTTTCAATGCATCGTATATCACGGACACCATTAATGTTAATGTTCAATACATCGTATATCACGGACACCATTAATGTTAATGTTCAATACATCGTATATCACGGACACCATTAATGTTAATGTTCAATACATCGTATACCACGGACACCATTAATGTTAATGTTCAATACATCGTATACCACGGACACCATTAATGTTAATGTTCAATACATCGTATATCACGAACACCATTAATGTTAATGTTCAATACATCGTATATCACGAACACCATTAATGTTAATGTTCAATACATCGTATACCACGGACACCATTACTGTTAATGTTCAATACATCGTATATCACGGACACCATTAATGTTAATTTGTCAATACATCGTATATCACGGACACCATTAATGTTAATTTTCAATACATCGTATACCACGGACACCATTAATGTTAATTTGTCAATACATCGTATATCACGGACACCATTAATGTTAATGTTCAATACATCGTATATCACGGACACCATTAATGTTAACGTTCAATACATTGTATACCACGGACACCATTAATGTTAATTTTCAATACACGCTGGACATGGCTTACATGGCAAAACAGTAAAAATTCCATATACTATCCATGTAGTTGGACAGTTCTGATAAGAGAAGACTTCTTGCTATGAACCTTGGGAGCCATACGTTCATAATGTATTTAGCGAAAAGTTCTTCCCATTTATGCAGTAATCCTGGGACAAGCCGCGAATCATCTTAAGATATAACGTTACGAAAATAAACATGATTGAGAACCTGACGCACATGTTAAATTGGGTCTTAAAAGTATGCTGACCATTCTGATATAATGATAAATTTGCACAAATGTCAGCATTAGGCCAATGGTACCAAGTACTACCTATATCACAGTATCCAAGTTATACCTATATCAATGTACATTTGTATACTTTCTATTTACAGGGGGAATTGTTGTGATTGTACTCGTTTTACTGGCCACATAGGGGGCGTGGTTACTGGTATTTTTATCATCAGACGGAGGAGACAACAAAGCGTTCCGTAAATATGTGCATGTAGTAATATTAGAGTCTTTACTGCCGCCCACCAACGTCTAAGAAAGAAACATGTATTTAAACGTTTTAAGTGTGAACATCGTTATATAAACAAGTCCGTGTACAATTACACATCAACAGAATAACAATGTAAACATGTTGAATATTAAATAATGTGAAGATAAAAAATATGCTATCATTGAGCTATATTTCTATACTCTGAAAATAAATATTATTTTAACACATATTGCGGAAATAATTAAAATATTTTCAGTGATGTATTGTTTAGTCTTTATTGTTTTAACATTACCCAAACTTGCTCATAAAAGAATTTCTCACTTTTACTGCATGATACATATTCTTTGCCGAATCTGTTACTGTCGTTTTATTTTGAAAAGACATTTCTATGTCATACAAAGGGAATAGTTAAAATGGTTTATCACTTGACAAAACATAACACAATGGTCTCGTCTTCTACATGAGATTCACACACTAATCATGTACGGTATTCTTTTGGAGTTTCCGTTTATCTGCCTCCTTCAGTCATTTATGACATGAACTACTATTTAATGAATTGAAACACTGCATATTGGATCGGCGATTTCCGTACGAGGTCGGTAGTTTCAACAGTAGATAGCCTCGGCGATTTACGTACGAGAACGGTAGTTTTAACGGTATGTAGCCTCTGTGATTCCGTAAAAGGTTTTATCCTTTGCGCTTTCCATACGAGGTCGGTAGTTTTAACAGTATGTAACCTTGGCGATTTCGTATACAGTCGGTAGATTAAACAGTATGTAGCCTCTGTGATTCCGTAAAAGGTCGGTAGTTTGAACAGTATGTAGCATTGGCGACTTCCGTGCAAGGTCGGTAGTTTGAATAGTATGTATGCACGGCGATTTCCGTACGAGCCGGTACCTTTACCAGTATGTAGATTCGGCGATTTCTATACGAGGACTAATTTTAATACTATGTATCCTTTGCGCTTTCCATACGAGGTCGGTAGTTTTAACAGTATGTAACCTTGGCGATTTCCGTACGAAGACAGTAGTTTCAGCAGTACGCAGGACGGTATTTTTAACAGTATTTATTTTCGGCGATATCCGTTCGAGGTTGGTAGTTTTAACAGTATGTAGCCTTGGCGGTTTCCGTACGAGGACGGTATTTTTAACAGTATGTAGCCTCGGCGATTTCCATACGATGTCGGTAGCTTTAACAGTATGTTGCCTCGGCCATTTCCGGTAGCTTTAACAGTATATATATATATAAATAGCCTTTGAGATTTCTGGAACAGGACGGTAGTTTAAACAGTATGTAGCTCTGCGATTTCCGTACGAGTTCCGTAGTTTTAACAGTATCTGTTCTTGGTGATTTCCATACGAGGTCGATAGCTTTAACAGTATGCAGCTTCGACTATTTCCGTACGAGGTCGGTAGCTGTAACAGTAAATAGTCTCTGCAATTTTCGTACGAGGATGGTGGTTTTAACAGTATGTAACCCTTGGTGATTTCCGTACGAGGACAGTAGTTTCTTCAGTATGTAGTCTCTGCGATTTCAGTACGAGGACGGTATTTATAATAGTATGTATATTCGGCGATTTCCGTACGAGGTTAATAGTTTTAACAGTATGTAGCTTTGGCGATATCCGTACGAGGGCGATCGTATTAACAGTATGTTATCTTGGCGAGCTCCGTACGAGGTCGATAGTTCTAACAATATTAAACCTTGCCGATTTCCGTACGAGGACGGTAGCTTTAACATTATGTAGCCTCGTTGATTTCCGTACGAGTTCGTTAGTTTTAACAATATGTAACCTATGCGATTACCATACGAGATCGATATTTTTAACAGATTAGCTTGCATCTTTCTACCGGATCCTCTCTGTGTGTTACAAGAAGAACAAGATCAGTGTGCATCTTTCTACAAGATCCTCTCTGTGTGTTACAATAAGAACAAGATCAGCGTGCTTCTTTCTACAGGATTATTTCGGTTTTTAACAAGAAGAACAAAATCAGTGTGCATCTTTCTACCGGACTCTTTCTGTTTTTAACAAGAAGAACAAGATCAGCGTACATCTTTCTACAGGATCTTCTCTATTTGTTACAAAAATAACAAGATTAGCTTGCATCTTTCTACCGGATCCTCTCTGTGTGTTACAAGAAGAACAAGATCAGTGTGCATCTTTCTACATGATCCTCTCTGTTTGTTACAATAATAACAAGATCAGCGTGCATCTTTCTACAATATCCTCTCTGTGTTTTACAAGAAGAACAAGATCAGTGTGCATCTTTCTACAGGATCCTCTCTGTTTGTTATTGGAAGAACAAGATCAGCTTGCATCTTTCTAAAGGATCCTCTCTGTTTGTTATTAGAAGAACAAGATCAGCTTGCATCTTTCTACAGGATCCTCTCTGTTTGTTATTAGAAGAACAAGATCAGCTTGCATCTTTCTACAGGATCCTCTCTGTTTGTAACAAGAAGAACAAGATTAGTGTGCGTCTTTCTACATAATCCTCTCTGTTTGTAGCAAGACGAACTAGATCAGTCTGCATCTTTCAAAAAGCCGTCTGCTGCAGAGGCGGTCAGAAAGCGGCTATATGAGGGAAAGGGTTAATTAAGTATTTAAGTATTAATAAGCGTTAAGTTAACAACCATGCATTTTATCTTTCTTTCTTTCTTACAACATGGAACATATGTTACAAGTGAAATATAACGAGGACATGAACATGATGTTAATCCAATTCTATGCCCTATTACAGAAATTACAGTGTAGTCAAAACCCCAACATTCGGTATTAAGTTCAGTCACATGAACATTTTAAGACTCTAATTATCTGGTGTTTATTGAATTACGGTGATAAATGCTTTAAAAGGATAATTATTGTAAGTGATCGCATAAAGTTATAGTTTTGTTGAATGCCTCAACATGAGTAATTCCTCCCTTTGTCACAATGTATTTAGAATGAGTAATACGGTGTAAAAGAATTAAGGCGTTATTTTAATATAAAATGCAATTTTAAGTATGCTGTATGAACATAGTTTGCTTTGTCCCTTTTGCATTATGTTATGGGGAAAGTGTTTAATTGGGATTCGCTAGGTATCCCTTATTGTCAGGCCTTTCCGTCTGTCTGTCTGACTGTCTGTTTTTCTGTCTGTATGTGTTTCGAGTTGTTTGTAAAGCGACGCTACACAGCCTAAACCGACGGGCCGATTCCGACGAAGCAGTCGGTGTCGTCTGCTTTTTGGCTTTGATAACCTTAGCAGATGTCATTCTGGAATTCACACACGTTTTATAAACTCCCAAACAATACTGAGGTTATACATAGGCCTACCTTCCAATTAGTGCGTCAAAATGAGAACCAGATCATCATTTTACACACATATGTATTAATAAAATCCTTTTTTTAATCCGAAAAGTCATTTTGTTTTTCCCATTTCGTGCTAAGCAGAAAAGTTTTAATTAGTATCGATGATACAACTGCGTTACATCTCTCAGAGTAAACTGTCAAAGTTTTGGATATTTAGAGTGGCCGTTCTTGCTTTGTGTATTATCCAGGGTCGTAAGTTTTGCGTGTCGTACTTTGTTTCCGTGATCGACCTGCCGGGACCTATTGCCATAGTAATGTAGTTATACAGGCGGTATTGACAGTGTCAAGTTGATAGTTATTTCAGCTAATTAATCTGCAATCTGAGGTCTTCGTAATTTAAAAAAAGTTTCAATCTAGATGATTTTTGTTTTGATATCACATCCATCTATATGAAAGGATAAGTAAACTATTATGAGAACATTGATAACGTCCATATTCGATTTTCATAGATACACTTGTATTTTCCATTGTTCAAAATGTAGATTTGATCTAATTTTCATTTTTCTTTGTTTTAGATTGAATTATTTCGGGTTATGTTAATTGCCAGGATAGGTTATGAAACTGTGTTCATGCACAGGATGTGCTCTGAATTTAACCACCATTTCATCTTTATTTCATTTTTTATTTTTTACAACATTGAATACATGTTACAAGTGAAATATAACGAACAAATGAAAATGTGGTAATTCCCATACTATTCCCTGTGATAGAATTTAAGGGTAGTCAAAACCCGAAAAATGGAAATTGCAGGGTAGTCAAAACCCTAATGATTGAATTTTCAGGGCAGTCAAAACCCGAACAATGCCTTATGATGCCATAAAAGGTAAAACAGCCAAGCCCCTGGCGGCCATGTTTTTTTACCATCAACATAGCTTGAAGGAATATGATAGAGGATCAATCAAGGATCCATTATTTGCAATTTAGGAGAAGATTTTTTCAATTTTTAATATACATGTAGCTATATAAGGCAAAATAACCCCTTCCCTTTGCGGCCGCGTTGCCGAGCCCCGGTATCTCAGAAGGTAGCTACGCGGGCTGTCAAACAAGAGGTTGTGAGTTCAAACCCCAGCCTCGGCCAACATTCTCTCCGACGATTTACAAAAGTCACTGTGACAAGCGGCATTCATCTTCCACCAATGGACTCACAATATATGTGGAAAAGCAGCCAGTTGCTTGGAAAGTATAGTGCGTGGAGTACTGGTGTGAGCAAACCAGGAAACATATGAATAGGTGAACTGACAGCCGTGATATGACTGAAAACTTGTTGAAAACGGCATTAAACCCCAATCAATCAACCCTTTGCGGCAGCATTTTTTCGACCAATCGGCTTGGAAGGAGAATTTGTTTTTCATTCATTCCGTTGCCATGGAATCTTTAAAAAATAAAAAGAAGACATTTTGGTATGGACTTTGAGAGGATGATTGCTGTGAAGTTTCATCCAAATTGACCCACTGGTTACAGAGGAGGAAAGGTTGACGCACGGTGATCATTGGAAATGTTTCTGACACCCGTTTTGAAAGATGTTGGGACAAAACAGTGCGTATACATGTGAGCGCTGTCGATCAACATTTACAATTATTTTAGGTTATCATTGGAAATGTTTCTGACACCCGTTTTGAAAGATGTTGGGACAAAACAGTGCGTATACATGTGAGCGCTGTCGATCAACATTTACAATTATTTTAGGACACCCCTCGTAGAAAAAAACGTTAACTAATAGACTGGAATCAGTCCCTAATGTTTAAGTTTTAGTACAATATAAGTATTGCATTACTTCGTTTTCTCTTTCTATGCTAGCTACGGATAACTGAACACCAGTCATTTCAGGATCACAGATATGTCTTTATTTTGTAGACTTTGTATTTGTTTGAATTCAACCGGGTCTTCAAGTGAAATGGTCTAAAACTTTTTATGTCTAGCAGTGAAGGCTAAAAAGTCAGTAAACTGTCGCCCGTGCTAAACCTCCTTGTTTTGGAGCCCTGGATTACAGTGACGATTTTCAAACATGTGATTCAACGGTATAAATGAATAAGTACTGCAGTAAATCGAATCGACCAAAGCGGGTTCCGAGAAGGGTGAAGTGAATGACAAAGTCTATCTGTGTGAAAAGGACATTTTTTAATAAATGTCGAGAACCACTATCGTAGGTCATAACTGAACTAGATAGTGGATAATAAAGAGAACATACACTTCCCATTCTGGGCGGCCAAAGAAAAAACCGCCCAGAAAGAGAACTAAACAGAGTAAAAGTAATAAACAAATTGTACAGTATGAATAATATGTGATGAATATAGTATGAATCCCGACTACAAGTCGAATGCACCTGGTGGAGGAGGATTGGGAGGAGGTGGAATTATTAAATATTTGCATCCATCTAAAACAAGATGTCGATCCAAATTATTATCCAGATGAAGAAGACTGCAACCGATTAGCCCAAACAGGCCACGTGATTGCAGCTACCTTTTGATTGGCTTGTGAAAGTACCCCAGACAGGTGCACCCGATTCTTGTGTCGGGGATGGAATTGTTCCACTAATTAATAGAACAAGGTTATTCATACAATCCAGTAATAGAACAAGGTTATTCCTACAATACATAAAACCTTTTATGGTGGCATAAAATAACATAAATGTGCAATTTTATAATGACTTAAAAACAAACAAAAACTCCGTAGTACGGTTTTCGTTTGACGTGGTTTGTTCGTTATGCGTTTGCAACAGAGGAAGGTTGTCATGTTTATCTTATTTTACACAGCATTAAACAACAATTACGGACACTGTCGATGAAGATAAGTGTACACACACCTACGGTCTAATCATTTCCCACATTATAGCTTCATCTATAATAAAGCCTTAACAAATTTAAAACGACAAATTATTAATTTATTGTGTCTCAGATAAAGCATGATCAAATAAATGAATGAGTTTAAATGATTGCAGCAGGATTAAGTGTTAACGCAAGAAAATGCATTATTTTACCTGTTGAATGTGTATCGCCGCACGTACTGTCAACTGAGATTTGTCTGATAAAGAATTCCTTGCCAACACAAATCTGATCCCGGGCGACCTTTATGCTAAGACGTTTGTTTTATTACATGTATGGCGTACGCCCAATTTCCTCAATTTCAACTATACTGCGCGTCCTTTTATTTAACTACGTGTTTTGTTCATATATCAAATCAAACAATCATGATTGAAATAGATATATCTTTACTACATGTATGTACTAAAACATTAGCCGTGCCTCAAGAAAACAGCGTCTTTTTCATCCGCGGACAGTGAAGATGCAGGTGAAACATGTTTGTCCTGCATGTTCCTCATTATTTAAGCCGCGTGCAGTGATTGTCGGTCCTGCATGTCCCTCTTTATTCAAGCCGCGTGTAGAGCTTGTTGGTCACTGTTCACAGAGCCCCTAAGAACGAACCCCAAATCGCGGATATATTTATATATCGGAACTTTGAAATCATATAAAGACATATTGACATAACTCTAGGTCACATCTCCAGTTGTTTAAGTCAGGAGATGAACTCGGGTATATTTAACATATACGCAGACTCTGGCGAGACTTCGTGAATGTACAGGCTCGCTTGAGTCTTCACTGTACGAAGATGCATGGATACACCAAATCGCTAGACGCGGTCTATTGAGGAGAGCAATAGGCATACGTGTAACTATATCAGATAAGTAGGAAGTGTAGCCCAATTGGTTAATCTCCTATAACCATTCTGTGCTGCTTAACCAAGGATGAAACAAGACACGCTTTCGTCTGAGGCGGTTCAAATATCTATGCACAAATGTCAGATTGATGAATTGATGTGATGTTTAACGCGGGTTTCAACGAGGATTCAGCTATTTCACGGCGGCTAGTAAGTTTAATGTGTGTTGCCTGACTTTCTCTCACTAGTACTCCACACAACATTTTCCCCAAATATTTGACTTTATATCATAAATGACGTCGCCGGGAGTGTAATAAAACCATTTGTATAAATTGCGTATTCAACTAGTGTAATAAGAGTGCTACGTAACGTCATAATGAAAAGCATTGAAAATGACCGCGCTATATAGCGACGTTATATATATTTTGCGCTTATAATCGTCGAATTGGAATTTATGATATAAATAGAATATAACATTCGTGGTCATTCAATACAAAATGTTATTAAACTCGTTTAATAAAATGTCGTATTGAATGACCACTCATGTAATATCCTCTATATCTTTCCACAACCGCGCTTTTATCCTATTGTTGGGAGACGATTGAGGCACGACACAGTGACTGTTGTCGTCAATCATCGGCAAGAACGTATGGCCGAGCCTGAGTCACACATATTAGTATGAGGTAAATGTTGGAATGAAATTCCATATCAATATCACAAGATTTCTACAATATAAGAGTTCATTGCCAAACTAGTACTACCCCTAATGAATGTTGGATGATAGCCACTTTCATTGGAAAAAAGTTGTGTGGGGTACTGGTGTGTGAAAGGTGGCCGTCGTGGTATTACTGAAATGCAGTTGAAAATGGCGTTAATCACCATCGATTCAATACGCTGAAGAATCTTTCTAAAGATCGTTTTAAAAATATGTTTTGTTCAACAGTAATTGAGAAAATAGTTTTCCTCTGACTGAGAACACACACAGTGAGCTCGACATAGCTGTCACAATGACGGTTCGGTGTATGTGCGTGCCTGCGTGCTTCCGCGAATCCGTGAGTCCATGTGTCCGTCTGCCCGAACCTTGTTCGGCCCTAATCTTAAAGGGACTGAACACCATAATGGTCCAAAATCGTTATATTTTATACTTATTCTAATTAATCCAAAATACGTCGATATATATATGTAACGGAATGTTGTAGAAGGTCGTACAAATCTTGTTTTTCATTATTTCATAGGAAATAAGCAGTTAAAAAAACCGTCCGCTCCGTGTTTTCCCATTCGGCATTCTCTAACACTATCGACTCATTACATTCATGTGTGCGTGAGTGTAAGGAACAACAACTCTGGGAAGGAGATTGTCAATTCGGTTGTAGTGATCACGTGATAAATATACAGCGATATTTTTAGATTTACTGGGTTACTAACCCAGTAGATTTTACAATGCAAAATAACGAAAAATCTCCGCAATATTAATACTGTGTATATATTGTAGTACATCAGTCAGCAAATCTCAATGTCTTACATGCAAAAACATCAAGGTAATAGCAAATTTTAACAATTTTCTTTTTTTTTCGCTTTTTTCTCATATGGGATTCAGTCCCTTTAACTATGCATCATAGGATCTCCAAGAAACTTGGCACACACGTTCACCATGATGAGTCAGCGTGTCGCGCACAAGACCAAGGCATGTACCTCAAATGTCCTGGTCACACTTACAGGTCAACTACCAAAATGAGTACTGTTGGATAGGACTGTACCTTGTCCGGCCAACATCTTAACCATGCATCATAGGATTTCCAAGTTACTGGGCACACATGTTCACCATGACGAGGTGAAGTGTCGCGCACAATACCCAGGCCTGTTCCTTGAATGCCAGGGTCACACTTAGAGGTCAACTGTGAAAATGAGAAACTATGCATCATAGGATTCCCAAGTTATTTTCACCCTTTCCCACTTGTGGACGCGATTTGACGCATATGCAGAAGACATATTTTGTCATTACTGTCTGAAGTTGGATGCTGTGTCGTTACAATTAACTTCCAAATAAGATCTAAAAAAAAAAAAGCCTTTTCCTATGGTTTCCTATGTTTTTGTCTACTACTGACAAGACTTCTCTACATAATTAATGTCCACATTATTCAAAAAGTGGGATTGAAGTACCAAAACGTAAAATATTCAATTATTCAAAATATATTCAGTTTAAGGATTTATTATTTAATGAGGATAAAGTACATGTGTCTTTCAATACATTTGTCGGTGTGTAACACTATTCCTATATTACATATACCCGAAACTTTAATATACATAAAACATACACAAACTGATGTTTGTTAAACTTCAGAATAATGGAATCTAAAAGAAAAAGTTAGTTTAATGTACTTTCGACATTTTACAACCACTTCGGTAGGCAGAAGGCACTTAATGAACTGCTATCAGGTCAACTCTTTGTTAGTCTGTGTTGCAATTGCATGGAAGATCACTATGTCTGTGACAAAACCTTTGGAGCGGGTTCGTTATAATAGTTGTGCTTATTAAAACCTTTCCCACTTAAAACAAATATGCAAGAAACGACTTTGAAATCGTCTTGGCAAAAATATGAAAAAAAACTGTAAATAAAAGTTTAATAATTGAGTATAGTTTAAAACATCGTGGTAGCAGGAGAAATTGTTTAATATGAGCAATTTCGCTTTTATAACAATGTTTTCAAAAGTTTTTTGCTGCAAAATACGTCTGCATGAGGCAAAGGGTTAATGTCGAGAATCTATATTTGATCCTTTATCACGGCCTGTGATGTTACCAGTGCACACAGGATTAGTTCGAACACCTGCGTACTCGGAACTATTGTGCCATTGGTGTGCGAATTACGTCGATGTCCTCAAAATCAAATTATAAAATAAGGCGCTGGGTTCAGACAATTTGTCTCTTGATGAGCTAACTTATAAGAATGAGGAGCGTCAGGCCTTTAAGGTCCTATGGAATCTTCATTATCGCTTTCTAACATACATACGCTTGTTAACGCCTCTGAAGCAGACGACTTTTGAAAACAGAAGAAGAAATTGCTTATCATGAGCATTTTCTCCTTATGCGACAATGTTTTCAATTTTGTTCAATATTATTTGTTCATTTATAGAGAGATACCATATGTTTGATTAAATGTGTTCAAAGACGTCCGCTGCAGATCTGCTGTATGAAGGAAAAGCTTAGTATATACCGGAATTTTACTAGAACCAGTTCTAGAGGGGTAAGCATCTATTTATCGTCAGAATTCATGCGCTTAGTAAGTTTGGAGTGTCTTTGATAATACAGACCACATATGAGTCTTCCCTGTACGTTTATGTGTATAACAAACCGCTTCAGTGATGTAGTGGTAGAACTTCCGATGCGGGAGGTCGCGGGTTCGATCCTCGGACGGGTCAGACCAAAGCCTGTAAAACTGGTAGTAATTGCAATCTCCCATTGGTGATAAGGATTGCGGGTTAGATAGTAATGCGCCCAATAATTGCGATGGATAGTGAATATTTTCATCTCGGTCACCCGTCGGTCGTCCTCGGTCGTCCCTCGACCTCTCCTTACCAATATCTTACGAATATATAACGAATGCTTATCAACGCTTGCCAATGCTTGCTAATGCCTTACGAATAGCTAACGAATGTTGCGAATGTTGCGAAATTTCAAATTAATGCAGCGAATGCCTTGCAAATGTTAGGAATGCTTGCGAATGCTTCCGAATGCGCTTACAAACGTTACGAATGCACTTACGAATATTAAGAATGTCTTACCAACGTTACCGATGCCTTGCCATTTTCTTACGAATGTTACCAATATTTGATGACACGGCCGCGATTGGTATAAATAGCGGAGCGAATCTGCATGTCAGAGAAATGGGACTTAAAAAAGAACTATTGAAAGATTAAGAAATGGCCAATAAAGTGGGGCGTGAAGAGTGGCCTAACATATAATTGCAATTAATACCATTTGTACAAGGTGGCCAGGTTACCTTGTACAAATAGTATTATTTGCAATTATATGTTAGGCCTCTTTTTCACTTCCAATTTTATTGGCCATTTCTTTATACTATATATTTCTATCTTTTTTAAGTCACAATTCTTTGTCATTTTATGTTTATTTTTTTGGTTTTCAAGTGACCATTTTTCTTTCTTTTTTTGGGAAACATTTTATTTACAAATATGGAAGTTAACAAAACAATAACCAAGTACCAATTCTTGTAATTAATTAGGCTATACAAAATGTCTTATCGAAATAAATCGAGAAGTCTCGTACTCTACACCATTCTGTCTTGCCAAGGAATCGAACCAGCAGGGCTGTTGAAATACATTTTCAGATATTCCCTCTCCTTCTTTGCCTTGGATGCCTCCCTTGAAGGACCTCTGGCTTGCGCCATGTCATGCATGTTTGCATTGAGTCTCCATTCACCAGGAATGAGTTGACCATTATTATCTTCTCTGTCTATCAAGACTTGATGATGGACAGAATACCGGCTTCGCAACAGGTTGTGGAGCACCATGCAAGTCTTGACTATGACCTGCACCACCTCTGGTTTCTGCTGCATCGTAGAAAGAAGACATTGCCAGTGAAGAGCCATGATGCCAAATGCATTCTCAACAACCCGTCTTCCACGGGATATTCTGTAATTGGCTATCTTCTCTTCCCGAGTAAAGTTCCTGCGAGAGTAAGGCTTCATCATGTTGGACTTCAGGGCAAAAGCATCATCAGCTAAGAAGAAGAAGGGATGTGGTCTGTCATCATTAGGAAGAGGTGCATCATCAGGTAGGTTGATTTCACCCCTCTGCAAGACCTCTGCCATTTCTGAAGCGTTGTAGATCTGACCATCAGATTGTGAACCAACACCACTAACATCAGCCCACAGGAATTGGTAATTGGCATCCACTAATTCCAAAAAAAAAAAAAAACAGAAAAGAAACACTTGTAGTACTCAGAACCTGACTTGGCTTGCTTCTTGATGGCCACGTGTTTTCCATCCAGAGCACCATAGGCATTTGGCACCTTCCACCTGTTCTTGAATTCATCAGAAATGAGTTGCCACTGCTCTTTGGTGTTAGGTGATGGAACAAGTTCATCAACGAATTCATCAACGATAGCCTGGCACACCTCCGGCACAAAGATGCTGATGCTGTCGGCTGTTATTGGCTACACGGAAGTTATAAGCCAACTCCACATATGAATGTTCAGTTGCCAAATGTCTCAGTGTCACAGCTAACTTCAGGCCAGGTTCTAAAGAGTCACGGTATCTAGTGTCTTTCTTCACGATGCGGGGCCTGATGCGTTCTAAAAGTTCATCAAACAATCAGGCTGCAATCTGGTATATGGTATATCTTGAACCTCTCAGGGTCCCTCTCCCTGAAAGTCTCCATCAGGTTGTAGTAGTGAGACTGATGCAACATCTGTTCTTGTGATAGCCAGTACCTCACCCAACATCATCTTCTTATTCTTCTTTCTCTTCTTCTACGTATTGGTCGACTTTCTTCATCCTCCTCACGCTCTAGAGCAAAAAGAGCAGCATGTGCAGCTACAGTATATTCAGAAACTAGAAGTCCAAGAGCAGCCACCTGTCTCACTCGGAGTGCCATAGTGAAATGATGAAATTGGATTGAAATTTGGGTCTTTTATACTCTCTGGACACCTCCCTGGGGCGAATGCCATTTATATTCGCAATATTTGTCTAAATATTGACAAGACATTTGCAATACATTCTTAATGGCACTTTGAAAATAACACGCGTTCGCAAGCATTGGTAACCGTTCGTAAGCATTGGCAATCCATTGGGAAGCGTTCGTAAACATTGGCAAGTGTTCGCAACAAATTCTCTAAAATATTGGTGAAGTATTGGTAAGCCATTCGTAAGACATTCGTAACGTTGGCAAAGCATTGGTAAAGCATTTGTAACATTGGCAACAGTGGTAAGACATTCGTAAGGAAGGGGACCCGCCAAAAGTTACAAACGCCTTACAAATGCCTCTACGAACGTTGCCAACGCTTACGCACGCTTTACCAACATTACCAATGGCTTACCAATGCTTACCAATGCTTACGAAAATCGACGGCGAATGACCGTCTTCACAACATTCGCTGAAATTTAGGAAGCGCTTCCTAAATTGACCGATCTTCGTAAGGAGGTGGAGAATGACTTGTGAACGTTCCGAATTTGTTACCAACGCTTACGAAGACACGGCGAAGATTGAGAATCGCCAAATATTTCCATTCGTAAGCACATTCGCTAGCATATTCGCCACAGTGTGAGAGCAGCATTATAGTAGTTGAAAAAAAAACACAGTTATTTAACTGAGGGGCATATTGGAACATCAGAGGTGGGGTTAAGTGAAAATGTATCATAACTTGCATTTTTTTGTCAACGAAGTGAATGTCCTTCATTGAAATATAATTATGCTGTGAAAGGAAGCTGCTGAGACTGTGTCAGATATACAGCAGTGTAGAAACTGTGTCTCAGTTTCTGGCTCCATATGGCAGAGTATGTGGTATTTTCTGGCTTAGTGCAGACAACAACCATCTTGTCACAGCAGGTTTTGGGTCATGAATCAGGGCAACATCGGCAACTTTAATATCATCAAAATATCAAGTATTTCAGCTCCAAGCCTATACACCTCCAGTCAGATTTTATTCTGTTCATTGTGGAAAAAGCTCCCTCACATGATGCATTAGCCAAATAAGACACAGAACCAATCCCAAACATTACAGGTTCATGGTGTTCTGGTGACGATTGCATCGATAAATGAGATTTAAGCTGATGTTCACAGAAATGATTCACAGCCCATTTTATCATGTAGAGGGTGTGCTTTAAGTGCAAAAACATTTCTTCTATCTCCGTAATGAATACAACTTGGGGAAACCCAAAATATACACGTGACCATTCCAGCCATCGTATTTGCGATATGTAATTAAAACTAATTTTAGACTTTCGAAATCCCAAATGTATGCGGTAAACGTCATCAATATTGGGTTCGTTGAATACGCATACGCACGAGACATGTTTCGATTCTAAACTTCCTATCATATTGCAAAACTGAAAATTCTTCCAGCCACTCGGTAAATCTCGATAATTCAGTGTAATCAAAGAAATAACCCTGTGAAAGATCGACGATTAGAAATGCATATTATTCGGCCCAAAAATTTCACTCGCAAAGATATGCTGGTGCCTGAAATCTCACCTCGCAATTTTAAATTAGCACTCTCAATTCGCGAGTATGCCAGCTTAAATTCGTGACACGTGATCAACAGCTTTGCACGTTTAGAGGACAATAGACAATAATTTTATTTGACATAAACTGTACGGTTTCTTGTCATTTTGACAATATATAAACAAATTACAATTAACACACACATAATAAAAGAATATATACACAATTTACAATTAACACACACATAGAACAAAAAAAGAAAGAAAAAATCATACATAATGATACTCTTAATCGAGATTGACTAATCTTATATTTTGTAATGAGCTCGTAATTGACTGGGAAGAGTAACCTTTTTATTTTTCGTAATTACAGAACTGATATTTTGCGACAGGCGACTATTTACATCATTTTACTAATTTATAATTCAATTGTTTCCAAAGTCCAAGTATTATTTGCTGTTATTGAGTCAGAAGAAATACAAAAGAATGAATAAAAAAAAAATACACACTTATTCACAAAACTTATCTACAGAATATACATGGATTGATATATTTATATACATACATATACACTTATAGATAAATACACACATACATATAAATACACATATATACTCACATATACTTGCACTTACACATACACGTACACATACATATACATCAAAGAATACAAATATGAAAAGTGGTGTAAATAAATTATATAAAGACGGACAGTGAAGATTTTGATGATACAGTGTGCGTTCAATAATACTCCTTTCGTCATAACGCGGTGCGTATGTATTTCGAAATGCCCCTTTCTCAAGTGTTATTTAACCTTGTGCTAGAATGCGTACATGTATGGGTATGAGGGAGTATTGATAAATTGGAAAATTGCCTTCACAAATCAGTTCAAGATATCTGATGTTAAAGTATTATAAACTGACACCATAGCAAATAAAAGCCTTTTATTATTTGAGGTTGTTATCAAAACCGACACTTACTGATGCGCTAAGAGCTAAGAGCCGGAAAGTGTTTCACATGACGCAAAGATATAAATATCTTCTATTTTATGCACAGCAACCCTTTTCCTTGAGTCGATCAACTTTAACCCTATCCTACTTATAGACGCATGTTGACGCACCCGCAGCTAGCAGACGAACTTTGAAAACATTGAGGCATAAGAAGAAATTGCTCATGGTGAGCAATAACTCCTTTACTATAGTGCTTTGAAGTCATTCAACAATTACACTGTCAGTTTTAGAGTGTTTATATATGTGTACCTAGAAAAGTCTTCTCCTGCGTGTTTATGTATGTGGGTAAGGGGAAAAACCCTTGCCCTGCTTGATATGTGTGTTATTATTATTTGTTCGACAAGTTCTTGGCACATTTCTTGAATAGTCTTTGTCGAGGACGAAAAAAGTCAACATGTTTCGGACTGGTCTTTTTCTTAATTCGCAAAAGCTTTGCTTCCTGCGACAGATTGTCTTACGAGTAATTAGGTTCATTCAATGGTACTCGAATTGTCAATTGAGGCTGCTGGTTGTTTAATTGTGTAAATATGCCAAATTCGAGAAATTGTCAAAGATTACAAAAAGAAATTGATCTTATAGTTTAGCTGTGAAGAAATAGAATGAGAAATGGGTTTCGTTACAGTATAGAAATAAAACCACTATGTATGAATTTGCGTTTTTCAATGGGATATATTATATTTGTGAAAATAGATACCTGGAGAAATAAATTCTTGAACTACTTCTGTCCGGCAAAATGGCTGCTCTCGTTGCGTCCAATTTCTTTTCAAATGGTAAGTAAGTAAGTAAGTAAGTGGATACTTTTGTTATGATTATGCCTAGATCTTTTTCAAAGTCGTCTGCTGCTGATTTGTTGTATATGGGAAATGGTAATGTCAATCGGATAGCCCCGTTTATAACCGTAAACATATGCATCTGCCTGTGTCCAAAAGCACACGCAGATGTGATTATCTAGTACGTAACTTGCTCAGACGATGACATATTGATGACATGGGTTTTAAAGGATAACATATGAAGCGATCTGCGTGATCTTCTACCATCTGCATTCAGAAGTACATCATACCTCCTGAAGTTCATATCAACTCTGAAATATTAATGACTTCGTTCGGGGATGCCTTAACTTGTACATAGACATTATGATTACCTGTATACATATTGACATATAGGCTCATTGGGATGGGTGTTTTTCCAACTAACTCTGTGTTATGTTTTATTATATGTTATACACTTGTCACTTTAATAAAAAAAAAAATGCTTACTTACTTACTTACTTACTTACTTACCATTTGAAAAGAAATTGGACGCAACGAGAGCAGCCATTTTACCGGACAGAAGTAGTTCAAGAATTTATTTCTCCAGGTATCTATTTTCACAAATATAAAATGACCAATATATCCCATTGATAAACGCAAATTCATACATAGTGGCTGTATTTCTATACTGTAAAGAAACCCATTTATCATTCTATTTCTTCACAGCTAAACTATAAGATCAATTTCTTTTTGTATTCTTTAACAATTTCTCGAATTTGGCATATTTACACAATTAAACAACCAACAGCCTCAATTGACAATTCGAGTACCATTGAATGAACCTAATTACTCGTAAGACAATCTGTCACAGGAAGCAAAGCTTTTGCGAATTAAGACAAAGACCAGTCCGAAACATGTTGACTTTTTTCGTCCTCGACAAAGACTATTCAAGAAATGTGCCAAGAACTTGTCGAACAAATAATAATAACTCACATATCAAGCAGGGCAAGGGTTTTTCCCCTTACCCACATACATAAACACGCAGGAGAAGACTTTTCTAGGTACACATATATAAACACTCTAAAACTGACAGTGTAATTGTTGAATGACTTCAAAGCACTATAGTAAAGGAGCTATTGCTCAACATGAGCAATTTCTTCTTTTGCCTCAATGTTTTCAAAGTTCGTCTGCTAGCTGCGGGTGTGTCAACATGCGTCTATAAGTAGGATAGGGTTAAAGTTGATCGACTCAAGGAAAAGGGTTGCTGTGCATAAAATAGAAGATATTTATATCTTTGCGTCATGTGAAACACTTTCCGGCTCTTAGCTGTTAGCGCATCAGTAAGTGTCGGTTTTGATAACAACCTCAAATAATAAAAGGCTTTTATTTGCTATGGTGTCCGTTTATAATACTTTAACAACAGATATCTTGAACTGATTTGTGAAGGCAATTTTCCAATTTATCAATACTCCCTCATACCCATACATGTACGCATTCTAGCACAAGGTTAAATAACACTTGAGAAAGGGGCATTTCGAAATACATAAGCATCAAAATCTTCACTGTCCGTCTTTATATAATTTATTTACACCACTTTTCATATTTGTATTATTTGATGTATATGTATGTGTACGTGTATGTGTAAGTGCAAGTATATGTGAGTATATATGTGTATTTATATGTATGTGTGTATTTATGTATAAGTGTATATGTATGTATATAAATATATCAATCCATGTATATTCTATAGATAAGTTTTGTGAATAAATGTGGTTTTTTTTTTTATTATTTCTTCTGACTCAATAACAGTAAATAATACTTGGACTTTGGAAACAATTGAATTATAAATTAGTAAAATGATGTAAATAGTCGCCTGACGCAAAATATCAGTTCTCTAACTACGAAAAATAAAAAGGTTACTCTTCCCAGTCAATTACGAGCTCATCACAAAATATAAGATTAGTCAATCTCGATAAAGAGTATCATTATGTATGATTTTTCTTTCTTTTTTTTTCTATGTGTGTGTTAATTGTAAATTGTGTATATATTCTTTTATTATGTGTGTGTTAATTGTAAATTGTGTATATATTATTTTATTATGTGTGTGTTAATTGTAATTTGTTTATATAGTGTAAAAATGACAAGAAACTGTACAGTTTATGTCAAATAAAATTATTGTCTATTGTCCTGAAATGTTAGCTTAGTATGGAACGCCGGCACTGTCTTTAGAAGTGATGAAACTCAATTATTATGTCTGTTTGTTATTACATTATGTACAATGATCTTGTTGTGCAAACATATTTATGTGCTTGCTTTACTATATTATGTCCATACTTTATTATATTATGTGGATACATCTTTACATTATGTAGATACATCTTTATATTATGTGGATACATCTTTATATTATGTAGATACATCTTTATATTATGTAGATACATCTTTACATTATGTAGATACATCTTTATATTATGTAGATACATCTTTGTATTATGTAGATACATCTTTATATTATGTAGATACATCTTTATATTATGTAGATATATCTTTATATCATGTGCTTGCTTTATTATATTATGTCCATACGTTATTATATTATGTCCATACTTTATTATATTATGTGCACACAATATTATATCATGTCCATACTTATTTGTATTCTGTAATCCTATGCGAATCAGGCTTATAGTTATAGTATGTAGATGTATCTTTACATCTTGTGCTTGTTATGTTACATCATGACCTATGCCCGGGATTATTTTGCAAAGGAGATTTTCTTCAACACGCATCGGTAAAATGCAAGCGTCTTTATGAAAATGATTTCCAAGTGTAAATTTACGGCAGGAAGTGGACACAGGCTTATCTAATTGTTTCTAGCCGGCTTATCGAATTGTATCTAGCCTCAACGTTACGGGTCACATTACCGTCACATTCCGTACATTCGCGCTTTAATTGCCGGTGTCAAGGCGGAATATCACCCTGCTTAAACTATCCACAACATATAACAAAGTTTGCACATCATATAAAGTTACCACAGATAGCACAAGATGTAATAACGTTACGACATAATATAAGAAAAACAACTAACTAAACAATATAATATTGCATGGACATTATCTACTACTTTGTTAATCATGGGCAAATATGAATGGGATATGTTTGTCGTTTACCTTCCGTCCGTCCGCATGGGAGAGTACTTGTGGGGTGCGTGTTTTTCCTAAAGCCCACCCACCACCCTTGGGCAAATATGAATGGGATATGTTTGTCGTTTACCTTCCGTCCGCCCGTCCGTCTGTCCGTCCGTCCGTCCGTTCGTATGCCGTCCGGTGCCATATTTATGTACCTACATAATATAAAGATGTATCTACATAATGTAAATATGTATCTACATAATATAAAGATGTATCTACATAATATAAAGATGTATTTACATAATCTAAATATGTATCCACATAATATAAAGATGTATCTACATAATGTAAAGATGTATCCACATAATATAATAAAGTATGGACATAATATAATAAAGCAAGCACATGATATAAAGATGTATCTACATAATATAAAGATGTATCTACATAATATAAAGATGTATCTACATAATATAAAGATGTATCTACATAATGTAAAGATGTACCGACATAATATAAAGATGTATCTACATAATATAAAGATGTACCGACATAATATAAAGATGTATCTACATAATGTAAAGATGTACCGACATAATATAATAAAAACTGTCAGAATATAAGTACAAAACCACAACACATAACCATATACTGACATATTATAAATATGTTTGCACAACATGTAAAGATCGTTGTACATAATGTAATAACAAACAGACATAATAATGGAGTTTCATCACGTCTAAAGACAGTGCCGGCGTTCCATAGCTTAGTTTAAATTGATTTATTTTACGTCGATTGAGAAACAAGATTTCAGCTTATATTTATCTCGATGTCTGCTTCCTGGAAACTTAACCAGTACTCAGTCGCGCCGTTAGCAATGGACACATTCCGCTCATCAAGGGATTCGAATCCTTTGGAACGAGAGGCCGACGATCTACAAACTGCAACCACTGTCTTCCACTAAAAAGTTATTTCTGGCAAAACGCTAGAAGTGTATCCTCCTGTATACTGTCCACTTTGCGAACCCTAGTATGTGACATATTAACCATTTCTAAAGTACAACCATTTGGTAGCAGACGACTCTGAAGACATAGTGGCAAAGATTTGGAAACAAATCTATAAATATAAGTATTCTTCTTGAATTGATTTGAAAACTTTGTGGCAAAAGGAAAAACGTGCTCATTATGAGTAATTTCTCTTTTAGCCACAATGTTTTCAAATGTACACTGCCGCTGAGGCGTCAGAAATCATCTGAATGTGTGAACGGGTGGTTAAGAGTTCATATGCCTAGGGAATTGTGTAGATTCTGATAAGACTGAACTTTCGAACAAACTTATCTTAACATTTAAATCTTGGTTTCGTCTCTGACATCGATCGAATACTGGACAAGTATGACCTTACAACGTACCTACATATAGCTACATTTAACACATCTGGTGTTTTCCCTTCGAAACACATGTGGCAAACTATTTGTTACCGAGCTGTACACGCACGCGAGGAATCAACCTGGGTTGAACGAATGGACGCTGCTGTGGACTTTACTACATTCAAACAGTGCCACAGTCACCTTCGCCAGTCAAACATTTAGACAGTAGCTAAGTTACATCCGTATACATTGTCCCGCATGCAATTTCTGGCTAATATATGTTGTAAGCGATCACCAATCCAACCGGAAGTCTGCCTACGTTGTCAGCATCCGCGTCTGCTACTATGTTTATTTAGTCACGAACTCATCACATACATGCTTGGCAAAATAGATGACAAACTTATCAATATGTTAAAAGTCGAATTGTATCCTTCGTTTCTAAATATCTGTATCGATCACCTGGCAACAAGTATACGCTTAGAACTGTATGAACAAGACGTTTAATAAGGGCTGTGTTGTCACTTTACCAATCCCATTGTTGCTATTTCTGTTTCGCTTTCGGAGAGAGTTGAACCTATCCACATGCTTATCCTAGTTGGGAACAGTGACCGTGTCACTTATATAAAGTATGTACTATAATAATAATAATAATAATACTTTATTTATAGATGGTGACTCATTTAGCCATTGGCTATTTTACAATGAGGCCATCTTAATAGCTATCATAAAGAAACATACAATGATGAAACAATTAATTGCCCCCCCCCCCCCCCCCCCCCCCCCCCCAATAACATCAAAAATGAAGAAAACGTCAATTGTGATACAGAAGCGTCACAAGTGAACAAGAAGAGTAAATAATGTATCAACCTTGTATGTGATACATGAAATTAAAGTGTTTGCTGAAAAACAAGTTACCCACATGTACTGTGACTAACTTTTTAGAAGTAATGCATATTACACAGGATCTATCTTAATGCATTTGATAAAACAAAATGATGTTGAATTGCTTTTTTTTTTAACTTGTGAGTACTATAATAATGAAAGAAAGACTCGTGATTTACAGAAGATGACGTTTTGAAACAATGTGCTTTAAAATTGCACACTTAAATTTTGTAAGATTTGAAAGGAACCTAATGTTTGAAGGTATGGCATTCCATATATGTACACCAAAAAAGTGTAGGCTTTTTTTTAATAGTTCTGTAGATGGTTTCGGACAAGAAAGGTTATTATTTGAAACCGAGCGTAAATGGTAAGTATTGGTTGACTGTGAAGAAAACATATCGGTTATATATCCAGGTGTTTGTCCATTCATAGCTTTGTATATCAATATTGATTTATTGTATTCTAGTCTTTCATAAACATCCAACCATTCCAATTCCTCAAATAATGGTTTGGATGGCGAGTCATAGGGTTTATCTAGAATTATTCGTGCAGCAGACTTTTGAAGTTTGAGGATTCTATTAAGTTGTACTTTTGGTGCATTACCCCAAATAGTTAAACAATAATCAATGACAGGCAGAATATATGCATTATAATACATTTTCCGATATTGTATTGAAAGGTAAGGTTTAATCCGTCTAAGAAGAGCGGTTTTTGAAGTAATTGAGTGACATACACTGTCTACGTGTTTGACATAGGAAAGATTGTTATCTATATTTATGCCTAAAAGTTTATGATTCTTTACACAATCTACAGGAATACTATTCATTGATATATTCAATGATTTTGCGGGAAGTTTTGTCAATTTTTGATTTGTTGCTAAGAGCATACTTTTAGTTTTTGAAACATTGATCACCATACTGTTTTCATTACACCAGCGTTGGATGTTTTTAACGTCTGTAGAAATATCCCTTTCAATTGTATACAAATATGGGGAAGACTTTTGAAGGGTTGCATCATCAGCAAATAAATCTAAAGAAGATAGTGTGACATGCAGAGATAGGTCATTCACATACATTAAGAAAAGTAGAGGACCTAGCACAGAGCCTTGAGGAACGCCAGACAATATAGGGAGACATTTTGAACTAATGCTCCCAATTTGAACACGTTGTATCCTTTTTTCAAGATAAGATTTAATCCAAAGTATTGATCTATTGTCAAATTTGTATAATTTAAGTTTTTCCAGAAGTGTATTATGGTTGACTAGATCAAACGCTTTACTAAAATCTAAAAATAAAATTCCTGTAAGGTTCCCTTTGTCCATTTCTTTGAGCCATAATTCTGTCATCTTTGTCAGAGCTGTTTGGCAAGAATGTTGTTTTCTAAATCCTGACTGTCCTATATGAAGCAACTCAAAGTTGACAAGGAATTCATAGATTTGTGATGCAACATGCTTTTCATATATTTTAGATAGTGTAGGAAGAATAGAAATAGGTCTATAATTTCCAGGGTCAGACTTTTTCCCTTTTTTAAAAATGGGCGTTACTTTTGCAATTTTTAATTTGTCTGGAAAAGTGCCTTCAATTATGCTTCGATTTATTAAATAAGCAACAGGTTTGCATATTACATGGGCGGCAATTTTCAATAAGTTTGGCCCAAGAGTGTCAACCCCAGCGGATTTATTAATATCCAATTTAGAAAGTAATCTGTATACTTCATGTTCATGTATGCATTTTAATTGGAAGTAAGTATCAATTGGAAGTTTTGTGTTCATGAATGTTTGAAGATTGTTCAATGTTATTTTGCTAGTTCTTTGGAATGATTCATTTTTGAATGACACGCTTGTAAAATAAGAATTAAACATATTAGCTACATCCTCGGGAGTTTCAACCTTTTCATTTTCAGACATTAACACATTTGGCATATTTGTCCCTGTCTTCGGATTTAGCTCTTTCATATATTTCCATATATCAGTAGTGTTTTTAATTTGAGCAATAGCATCGGAATAGTATTTTCGTTTTGCATTTCTGATTAACGATCGGACCTTGTTACGCCAAACTTTAAAACTATCCATATCTTTTAATTTGTGAAAACTATCCCTTTTATATCTTGCCCTTTTCTATCGAAGCCCTTTGGTTAAACTGATGAAAGAACTTCGATAACCACACATATATTGTACTTACTGTTATACAGCTACTTTGTACATATATGGCATTTAGTTTAAACTTATTTATTTTAAATCGATTGCGAAACAAGCTTTAAGCTTATATTAATCACGCTCGATGTCTGCATTTGAATAGGTTGAGCCGGGTCACTCTAAAACAGACATCAGAAACTGCTGATCGGCGAAGATTACAGTCAGTCTGCACCTCCGCTTAGACTGACTGAGAACTTCTCTGATATTCAGCTAGCCTACAAAGCATCTTAAAAATCGAAATATTTCATCCTTAAATCTCCTGGGTCTGTTTTGGGGTGAAAAGACTCAATAAGAGAAAAGACCATTTTCTCAAAATTTCATTTTCTTTTTATTGTTTCCTTTCAATTTATATTTGTAACCATTATGTAATGTATTATATGTAATTCTTCGGGCAATAAAGATGTATATATGACTTTAAAATACTGTTGTAGAAAGACTACGTTGAACCAACTCATTCTTGTCACTTTGTCACACAGAATATGTCAGCACGGTGCGCAGACTGATCTGGATCGATGCTTAACGCAGAGTTCACAATGCTGGTTTTCTCGCGCGACGTCTCAAACGGTTACATGCCGTAAGGCTAGTGTAAACAAACCCACATTCGATCGATCGACTAGCCGAGCAAGGGTTCGAATCCGCGACTGAGCTATCGCGGATCGACTCAATGTTAATGGTGACCGACACGCTGATGCCCGGTAGCCTAGTCGGTATCAACACGGACTATCAATCCAGGGGTATGTGAGTTCGAACCCCAGCTCGACAAAAGTCACTATATGGATGAGTAGCAAATTGCTTGGAACGTCTTTCGCGTGGACTACCGGTGTGAGAAATCCAGGAAATAAATACATCAGTAGATGAACTGGCCGCCATGGTATTGCGTTACACCCTTATCAATAAATCAACAGTCAACTGTGACCGGCACATGAACTGTAGTGTGTTACACAACTATATGAGCCCGTCCATGAGAAAAACTAACATTGTGGAATCTGCGTAAAGTATCAACCAGGATCAGCCTAACCATGCCGCGCAGGCTAACCTGGACAGATACTTTTTGCCTCCTGCACGTTTTCTGTTTCAGGTATTATTATTCTTTACATCTATCCGCCTGAGACGGAATGTGTCGGCCCGGATTAACCTACGCGGACTTCACAGGCTGATTTGGGTCGATACATTACGCAGAGTCCATTATGTTGATTTTCTTGTGGAACGGCTCATATTGAATTGATTCTGACCTGTGTGCAAAGATATATTTGTGACTTACATAATATGTTTTCGTCAAATTAAAACTGTGTCATTTTTTCACTTTTCCCACAACTATTGGATAGAGTTGAAAACATTTCTGAAAATGAAGGATTACTCAGTATGAACGATTTCTTCTTTTGTCGCAATGTTTTCCAGTGTCGTCTACTGGAGAGGTGTCTACGTCTGTATATGGGAAATTGATTTGATTTGCTCTGAAAATACGTTAACGATAGCAAACAACACGGACTTGCAATTATGCTTTGTGAATTGTTTAAAGCATACTAGCGTTTTAACGTATCGAAACCAATATAACCTATTTGGAAAATGGAGTATATATATGTAACTGGCAATTATAAGCATACTTTGAATTGTACAAATCCCGACTTTTTTCTGGAATACATGTATATAACTACGAAAACGTAAGCAAATTTATTACATTTATACCAGCGCGTTAAGGTCAAAGGGAAGTAAATCTTGCCGGGAAGACAATTTTGTCCAGGGGATTTCAGATGAATATGTAAGACTGAAATTGTCACCCATTGGACAATAATGATTTTGCTGAAAGTTGAATTCTTTTTTTGAAAACTATATTATCCTGTGAGTGATTTGTAACCAAACCCTGGTCTGCTTTTGACTGTATTGACACCTTCAGAGTATTGTTTAGAACATCCTGTATTGTCTGAAATTTAGAGTGAAATTCAGTGCGGGATAAGGGTGACCTAGCATTTGACGTCATAGCTAAAAAAATGGTAGCATGAGCCCTGAGTTTCTGGTGCTGTAATGGTAGATATAAGAATGGACTTTGATTTAATACAGGTTTGTGGCTTCATTGAGATGTTGGGAAAGACCCATAACCCGTAACGCTACAATGGTCGCCTATGTAAAATGAATTGCTTCCCTTTGACCTAAAGGCTTGTTTACAAACGGATTCTAACGGCATCATATCATCGGCAGTATAAGTCGTTGGAATCGTCGTTAACACGTACGTTTTAAAACAAGAATTTATTCATTCAGACCGACATCGGTTGTTGTAAGCGAATGTGTGCAGTACCAGGCTTGTTGCCGATCGATCTAAATCATAGGGCAAGAATGATGTGTTGACCTTTCCATGATACTGGCGAAATTATTAACCTTATCGGCAGCATACGAGTTTTAACTTTTCTTAGAGTTGATAGATATAAGAAACTCTATAATACGAAGTTAAAGAATAAGTTCATTAGACAAAGAGTAAAATGTATATGTACAATACAAACAATACAAACAATAAAAGTCAATATACGCCAAATACAGCCAAATAGTCCCTAAAACCCCCCTGTTTGCGTCGAAATGAGAGTATACCTCAACAGAATGCATGGAATATATGACATTGGTTTTAAATTATTTGTAAATGTGTATAGGATGCACTGGAAATGATTGATCTGATCTTATTTAGTATTTTGCAGTCAACAGTGAAGTCGCTCTATTTAACCCTCACCCAACATATAAGACGCTTCCTGACTCCTCTGCAATAGACGCCGTTTGAAAACGAATATGGTAACAAAAGGAGACATTGCTAATAATAAGCAATACCCATTTTGCCACAATGTTTCAATTTCAATCAAAATTCATTCTTTCGTTTATAGATACATTTCATATATATTTGCCTTTACGTTTTGAAAGTCGTGTCCTGCTGATTTATTGCATGTGGGACAGGTTTTTAATCTTCACAGAGTATTAATAAGCCTATGGGGATCAAATTTTCGAATCAAGGGGAATAACATTTTCTTATAAATATTCTGAATTGAATTTGATTATTAGTTATTACTATTTGCCTTTGTTAAACCAGTTATATTATATGCACGGATGGGGTATGTTGCCCTTATTTCTTCATACAATCCAGGAAAATGTATGGTTTATGACAATAGACGAATAAACAAAAGCCATGAATTGTTCTAAGTAAACCAAGCTGCTAGCCAGACAGTAGATGGGATCAATATTAATGTAGATCCAAATCATCATGCGCATCCGCGTCGTCTGATCCAGATATGATATGTTTGCGAATACACACCTAAACCAACGGTAATTATGGGATATGAAGGCCTCAACTTTTATATACATGTTTAAAAAATGTTAGTTATGACGCACGGTTGGTTTTTTCATCTAGTTTGGCATTGAATTTTAACTGTTACTCTTGTGTCATTTGTTCTTGAACTTGTAATGTTTATAAAAATTTACTTCACACTGCAAATGTATTCACATGTAATACATGTATATCCATGCTAAGGAAAATGTTTGTACAGTTTTGTGTACCCAACAAAATTCAGTGCCTTCAGCGCTTTGATTCATCTAGTGATAAAAACGCAACCAAACCATTATGCAGATACAGGCTCTTACACTAGCTTCATGATTTTGTGATAAGTGAAGTGCAGCGTGATCTGGATCTTCACTCGCTTGAATGAACCGTTACACAGAACCGAATACGACGTTAAGATCATTTCACAGAAACGTAAATGAGCGGCTATAACATCTGTGGACAAGAGATATGCCTGCACATTCATGCAAATGATCCAAATTGATCCTACTAAACCCTTTACCACATACAACAAATCTTCAGCAGATGATTTTGAAAATATCTGGGTAAAAATATGGAAAACGTACAACAAATAAATGTATAACTATTGAATAGAGTTGAAAACATTGTGGCAAAAGGGGAAATTGCTCGTTTTGTAAAATGTCTTCTTTTGGCACAATGTTTTTCAAAAAGTCGTCTGCTGCAGAGGCGTCAGAAAGCGTATGTATGTGGGAAAGGTTGGTCATGGTGGGGTGTCCTTGAGGCAAGGCACATTTCCTAGCCTTGTACTAGTTATTGTCGCCCTGGTAGTACTGAAACAATGTTGAAAACGGCGTAAAATCCCATTAATTAAAACAAAAACAAATAAATCAGAAAAACATGAATATATTTTTTAGACAACTGTAAACTCAAAGGATTAAACTTTGAGTACGGTTGTTCAACAAACCGCTTCATTATATCCTGGACACTTGAGTGAACTACGCACAATTACAAAACAATCTTTCATCTGTATTCAAGTTTACACATTGTTTAGTGTTATTATAATTGTAACGTCACGTTACTACAGAAAGGAGATTCTTATTCTATTGAAATCCTCGATTTCCGTCCTGGCTTTCTCGTCCTTCTGCTGAAATAAACATAATTTACAGAAGTTAAAATAAGAAAAACATGTTATTGTTTCAGAATGTATTTTGTTTATATAATCGAAAAACATCAATATTCACGATTTATCCCGAGTACAATAAATGACTTCTTGATTATCACTCCTTTGTCCTTTCCCATTCTCTTCTAGATGCATTTTCGAGGAAAGGGGGGTTGGGAGGGGGGGGGGGGGGGGGCGTTGTGTGTGTAGGGGGGAGTCAGTGCAGCTAGCCTGTTTTACGCTGCCTTTACAAGTTTTTCCAAGGAATGCAGCCATTACTACCTTTTTTTAAGTATTTGCTATGACCCGGCAGGGGATCGAATCAACGACCTCCCACAACAGATGCGGACCTTTGTCTCCTGAATTAACTCAAGTCTTACAATTACCAACTCAACTCAATTTATTTCGAACAGTCGTCATATTTGTGCCATAGGTCATCTACAAGTTTATAAACGTAAAGAATATGGCTCAATACGAAAACCCAATATGAAAGAGAAGTACAATTATGTTTAGGTAATGTTAAGTAAGATTAATTTGTGAACGTTAAAATTAGAAAATGATTTTTAGTTAGTACATTACACCCCATTTTGATAATTCATTATTCTCTATACTCGGATGCTTTTGAATTATAATTTGCGATATTAATTTGTACGTTTTTACTTTCTGAAGATAATCAGTTTATAAATTCTGTACATATGTTTATACAGCTCGAATAAACAAGAAGATAATGATATTCAGCTCCTACATTGTGTCAACAATAAATACCTATTACCTCTGACTGTGTTGTTTTGTGGCATGCCTGTGGAATGGTAAACACAGATGGGTCCTTGATGCCATCCGAGTAGCCGTAGTAGCCAATGTTCTCAAACTTGAACCCTGAAATGCAAAGGGTTGATAAACAACATTCTGCAGATGGCTTTTTAGCACCTCTGTATCAGACTACTGTTGAAAATAGTGTTAGAAATCGAGAACTTGCTCCTGATTGGCATTTTCTCCTTTTCTTCTACAATGGTCTATACTCTACCTCAACACTATTGTTTAACTAAGCTTTATGTTGAAAGGTTGGCGTGCGATGATAGTCAATAAGTTTGTTGTTATGAGGTTTTACGCCTTTTTCACATTATTTCGGTTATATCACGGCGACAGTTCACGTATCAATGAACAGTTAAACAAACCAGTACTATGATAAGAAATGTGACTTGCCCACTTTTGAAAGGTGGTGCACCATTTGGCGATGATCCAGGAAAACTTATCTTAGTGTTATATAACACTTGAGGGGAAAGACTTGCCTACGGTTCATTACTAATGGAGTCAAATAGATTCTGTTTCTTGAACCCTTCTATGACTTATTAGCGACAAACAACAACTAGGCTAGGAAATGTGCCTTGTACAAGGACAATCTACCATGTTCGCCGCGACTGGAGAACGAAGCCGGGACGCCTGGTTCAGAATACCCGTCGGTATCCACTAGACCACTGCGGAATCCTACAGGCAATTATTACAGTCCCTTATCATTAGTGGTAACAACACCGGCCTCTTTAAAAAGCAGAACAACACACTCCTATGTGCCCTTTGATTAGTTTAAATTATGTATTGTACATTTATTGCGACATTACCGTCAAGGTTATATTAATCAGGCGTAAACTTGGTATGGGTATCAAGTAAATAGCGTAAATCAATTCAATTAACACTTTCCCACATGCATTCGCTTTCTGACGCCTCCTTAGCAGACTACTTTTGGAAACAAATTGCCAAAGGAACAAAATTGCCCATAATGAGCAATGTCTTTTGGCACAATTATTTTCAATAATTGACATTAGCGTAAAGATGGTTGATAGAGCACTGGCTTTCATAATTGGTTTGATTGATTGGAGTTTAACGCCGTTTTCAACAACTTTTCAGTCATATATCGACGTCCGGTTCACCTATCCATGTGTTTCCTGGCTTGCTCACAACAATCTTTCCAAGCAACAGGCTTCTTTTCCACATAGACTGTTAGCCCATTGGTGGAAGACGAATGACGCTTGTCACGATGACTTTTGACAAACGACGGAAAGAATGTTGGCCGATCCAGGGTTCGTCTCACAAGCCCTGTATTGACAGCCCGCGTCGCTACCGACTGAGCTACCGGGGCTCGGCTTTAAAACATTGGAGACCAATGTTCGATTCAGGATCTGTCACACCAAAAACAATTTAAAATTGAAGAAGTGCCGCTCATCATTGCGGGGGAAGTATCACGATAGATGCGCATGTGTAATGATATTTTAACCACTAATCAGTTCCGGTAATTTATCAAGGAAACGCCATGATATAGCCGTTACTGAAATTACTTTTGAACATCTAATTAATTAACAAATATTTTTTCCGGCGTTCGACAAAAGCCAATGCAACAGGTGTCATTTGTCTTCCAAAATTGGTAAACAGTGGAAGAGCAGTAGTTTTCTTGGACAGGCTGTTTTGAGAACAACAGGTGAGCGAAAAGCCTGGGAACACACATCTAGGTGAACTGGCCGCTTTGGTATGATAAACAAATTATTGAAAACGGCGTCAAGCCTCAATTACTCAATTATCTATACCCTTGAAAGCGGTGCTAAGAAGGTCAAAACACGACAAATTACGATCCAAACGTGTCAACAAACGACTTACCTCCATAATTAGTGATGCTAGTACTCACGGGGATAAACGTGCCGTTGGAGCCAGGGGTCACAGAAACGTACACCTGACCTCCAGGAAAAGACCTCGAAAAGGATGTGAACGGAAGCGTGCCGTTGCCAAGGTACGAGTTCAAAATAACTTTACCACCTACAAGTAATAGACTATGAGCCAGAAGGTACAAGCGCAGGTTCAGATCCTCTTACCCATCTGGTCAGTCTCATTCAAATCTACACTTGTTTACATAATTGTATAATAAGCGTGTGTACGTCAGTAATATGTGAACAATGTAGATCCTAATAATACTTTGGGGATGTACAGTCTGATCTGGATCTATATTGTTCACAAAAGCCGACTTGTTCCTTTCCCCATCCACTTGTTCATATTGTGATATATATTACCCTTATTACCCAAATAAACCTGAAGTTATGGTTCTAACAACAATAGTATCACTGAAAATAGTTGAGGACAAGGCTACGAAAGTTACCGGCTCTGTCAACAAGGTCACATAACATTGATATCTAAGTACTCTGACATTATGTTCAATATACTTTGCCATCTAAAACGTACTTTGACCAGACGTTTTTCAAACGCCTTTCATACTGTATAACAGTTGACCTAGTTTTTTAACCAATGAAATGTTGTAATGCTGCATTTGGTTTATGTCTCCGTATATCCAAAATTGATTTCCATTGTTGAACTTATATTGTTTTCAAATTTATTCAATAATTGTTCTTTCATTTATAAAGAATTAACATATTTTTTACTAATTAATTATCAAACAGACGCATGTACCATGACGTGAACTCTACCATTCAATAAGCTCGTCCGACTTTGTGCCAGTATAGCTAAATACTTGCATGCTTTTCAGTTGAACTTTAAGTTACTTACCCTGGATACATTGGTCAGGTCCCATGGGACGGGACAACTGCATACAGGTACCCTTTTTTACATCTATGATATAGATTTTTTTCTGAAATGTAAAACATGATTGTGTTTTACAACACTTTTACTAAAATATCAATTACATCACGACGCTTTCTGTGTAAATTGCTTGCACTGCTGCAATGCTTCATATCCTAAAAGCCATGACTGTTTATCTGGAAATGTTAGCACTTTCCATTACTAGTTCAGAAACCGATCGCAGGTCGCCTTACATGGTCTCAAAAGTCTGGTAATACTGAGATTCAAAATGAATTTGTCTTATGATGCATTGTGATCGCTACAATGTACATTTTTCTTTAAATTTAGCAACAACAAAATGTTTCCTGCTACAAGTTTTTAAAGATAATTATATAAGAGATGGGGTTTTTTCTAGGTGCAAACGATTACAAATAATTAAATACGATATTTCATGTCCCTGTTTCAAACATAAAAGACATGTCATTTCCCTCATAAAACGATGAAAAAAAGAGAAGTAATTTCCCTCATAAACAAGATTAAAATGAATAAATGAGAGATGTTATTTCCCTGAAACAAACGATTAAACATAAATAAATAAGATATATATATATGAGAGTACAATTATTGAATAGAGTAGAAATCATTCTTGCAAAACGAGCAATTTCTCATTTTTCCACAATGCTTTCAATTCTTTTCAATAACTATACTTTCATTTAGATTTTTAACATTTTTGCCTGCAACTTTTCAAAGTCGTCTGTTGCAGATGTGTCGTTTGTCGGAAAGGGATAAAGATGCATTTCAATTCGTCAGATATCAACTTTTAAGCTAAATGAATCAATCAAGATTATAATTTTTTTTATCACTGAACATCTGATTTTTTTCTTTGAAATATCCCTGAAATATCCCTTAAATATCCATGAATTTCATTAATTAAACCTCGACCAAGGAATAAAAGCAACTGGTTGTAAAAGTTCGAGGAAGGCAACAATAATTCTTCTGACCAAGGGCAGTATCAAGTGCATGTCATGAATAAAACACATAAGTATGAAATAAAATGAAATTTATTAATGCCATAAAGTATTCAATACGGTTACAGAAATAACCGAATAAAATATATAGATTTCATACATGACATATCTGGGCGACATAACAGCCTCATCAGATTCGATTAATATCCCTGAAAGGTTCCCGAATTCCATATTGACAATATAGTTTGTACCCAGTAAAAGCCATTAGAGTAAATTCGAATTGCAAAACTAAAGTAGTAATAATTATATTTTGCATACAAATCCGAAAAAAAAATGAAATTTCAATTCCACAAAATAAACCAATTTAAGCCGAATAAGTTTTGTCTATTCTGAGATTGAAAGCACGTTTTCTATATATCATGTCCACACATTTAATCGATACTGTATGTGTTGCTTTACAAATGCTTATTATGCATAAATTGCAACAGCATGTTAAATGTTTTGCAAATAAAAAACACCTAAAATTATAGATTCAAACTTACTGCTCTTAAGTCTTCAATAATCCGCTCGTGGGCAGAGTATGGTACACTCATCAGGCAATCAGAATTTGTCAAACCCTTGTTGTAGTCGAAGGACGCTCGGCATACATACTGTTTAATGGTAGATTTGTTTGATTAATATTGTATATTGTTTTATGTTGAACGAATGACTCGCTTGTGTCAGGATAAAGGGACCAGTAGTAACTATAGTAGTAGTAGACAGTGGTTACTTACCAAGGAAAACGCCGCTTTCAATATTTGTTAATTTAAAAAGACTTTCAGAACTACTAAGATTACTGTCACGGGATTTAATTTTCGAATTTTGCATCAGTGTTTATGCTCGCATATCTTATGTATAGAATTGAACTGAATAAACCTTATGTAAGTTACCACTTACTTCCACTACTAACTGCTGGTCCATTTATTCTGATATGTGTAACTGATCGAACCCGTGACCTCCTGTGCCCGAGGCGGAGGCATGAATACTTCACCACTAAAGCGCTCGTTTAGTTAATATTATTGCATGCAAACGGTACAAGTTTGCTTTTGTGAACTTCATAGATCCATATCAGCCTCTACACTATTTAGTATTGCCAAGGGTGTGAACTCGGCCGGGTAATACAAAATACGTTCAAAGTGTTAGTTATGGCTGACCTCCGTGGCGCTCAGGGTTGCTGGGTTAGCATAACGACTGACTGGCTTGTGTCATGATAAACGGACCAGTAGTACTTGCAATTTACCCAGGACATGTCGTGATATAAGTGAACAAATGTAGCAATCGGCGTAAAATACGAACCAATCAACCCATCAATAATAAATGCCAATTTGTACCTTTTCTTATGCACTGTCTCAAACGGTTCAGTCACACGAAAATCGAATTTCTAGGGTTCGCGAAGGTCGACTTTCGCATGACCAGGGTCAATTGACAAACGTGCCAGTGGCTGAACATGCCAGTTATTACTGAACATAACCTTTGAGCATTTTTTAATTTGTCCCGTAATGTTTTTCAAAATCATGGTTGTGAAGCTATTGTAAAAGCAAAATACGATTTTCGACAAACAGCTAATGTATATTCCAAATCAATGGAAAGAAGAATACGAAGAAAACCATCTAACAGTTTATGATATGCATTTTTTTGCTATTTCAGCACATGAAAAAAAAAATAGTTTGCATGCAAATTACCTATATTTGAAAGATAACATGCTAATTGTTTGTCTTCTTGTGGTTTAAATCTCATTTTGAAGTTATTTTACGCATATCTTTGGACGTTCACGTGATACGTTGTAATATAAGCTCCAAAAAATATGCTATTTTTCCCTAATGAGAACCCATATTTGTCAGGTGTAAGAATAGACAAATTCAAAACTTTGAATTAAGGAAAACAAATATTTATAATATTTAACTTTTTCTGAAACTTCTCTAGGTTATTGCAATAACTATCATTTATTAAAATTTTAACAGAAAGGTATGTGTCATGGAGCAAAATGTTCAGTTTTTCTTGTCTGAATGGCTAAAAAATGCTAAAATATGAATATATATTTATTTATCTTTCAAACATATCTTCAATTGTCACAAAAGTATTACAATATTTTCTACTTATTTTCAAAACAATATGATATTATACAAGTTCTAGATTAAAATTTATATACATGGATTAAAATATGTTCTTTTTACCCAGTTATATTATGTAATCAAACATGGCGTCTGGACTGCGCTTGGAAGGCCAACGAAAAATTTTAGCCCTTTATCTCAAACGGATTTAAAAAAGGTATAATGACTTAACATGTTTTAATTGACAACATAATCAGAAGATTTAATAGCAGTTATAACAATGTAACAGTTCAGTACATCCTTAAACTGTTTCCAACTTACAGCACATCTGTAACAGACGACTTTTGAAACATCTAGAAGCGAAAATAAATATAAAGGATATTTAACGAAGAGTTGAAAACAATGTGATAAAAAAGGATAATATTGCTCATAAAGAGCAAATTTTCCTTTTGCAACAATGTTTTCAAAATTCTGCTGCAGATGCGCCATAATGCCTTACGATAACTATGACAGTATATCTCTTTCGCTGCCAAAGACAAGTAAATGCTAATGCAGATTCAGGTGAGACAGGTCGTAAAGAGCTGTCTCTCCTGATATCTGCATTGTTTGCCACTTAGATATTAAATTTTACAACATTCCATGTTGGACGCAAAATGAAGGAATTGTGGAATTCGGCAGTGAAAGAGATATATATATATATACTACCTACCGATACAAAACCCTGCTCTCGGACACCATATACTCCCGCTGACACCTCGTATTTCGATGGCATACAGTATTTAGACGCACTGACCGACGACCAAGCCAGCAACGCAACGAAACAGTGCAGAAGCATGTCTATATTGTAGAGCGTTTGTCGTAGATATAACTTCGATTCGATTACCTTCCTCGTTTATATCCATACAGAAGACTAAAAATAGCCTGTGACGCATATTCAAATGATAGCTAGTACATAGCTAAACGGTACATACGGTTTGCAGGGTCATTATATTTGCTAATGGTAAATATGGGGGAAATGATACGCTTTGCAGGGTACTTCTTTTTGCTAATGGTAAATATGAGGGAAATGATACGGTTTGCAGGGTAATTCCATTAGCTAATGGTAAATATGGGGGGAAATAATACGGTTTGCAGGGTAATTCTGTTTGCTAATGGTAAATATGGGGAAAATAATACGCTTTGTAAACATAAAGGACATGAAAGAATAAAACAGAATATATATATTTATTATGCACAAAAGATGTACAATCCATCAGCATACATGTATGAATGCATTTGACAATTTAACAATTTCCGGCCGAATAAAAGAATACACCAGAGAGAATGGCACCTCCATAACCCTCACACTGATTCATGACGAAAAAGGAGGGTTTTGAAAACAATATTAATTTAGATGGGACCGCTGCTGACGAGCTGTCTCATCTGAGTTTGCATCGCATTCCACTCCAATAGTGTACATGAAAAACCCTATCCGATACTGTAATATGAATAGCATGAGGGTCCATTTTTTAAGGCTCAGCAGTGTACAGGTTATTAACTGATCAGCCTCTCCCTTCGATATACAATATACAGCATGTGTATGCGTGTATATACAATACAGTTACAATATGTAAGGTTATTACATACACATATAAGTACGAATTACAAAGTATGTTGATTATTATAGTAAACCAACAAGGGAGAACGACATGGGTATTAATGAAGTCTATTTTTGTTGTGCTCTAAACATTCCAAGCAGAGATGAAAGTATAGATATAGTAGTAGTATTACTTATATTACCTGTCGTAATAGATCTTTCCTCTTTTAATGAAGCTGCTGTATATGAATTTTGCTAGATTATTTATTATTGTTTTCTGACATGAATAATTCTATAAATGTATGCATATTTGGTCTTTTTAAGAGTTGTGATCTTATTTATTGGTAAACAGGACATTCCAAAATGAAATGAAACTCATCTTCTAAGACAATACAATTAGCTTGTTAGGTTTGTGCCATCTACCCATTTCTATTTCAAGTCTGTGACTAGATACTCGTAATCTTTTAAGAGCAGTTCTGTATTTGGTATTCACCAATGTGTTAAGATATTGCTTGAAGTTAAAACTAGCTATTGATCTATATGTTATCGCTCTGGGCGAGTTTTGTAATTGGTTGTTCCAACATTGAATATAATTATATTTAACTCTTTGTGTAAATATATGAATAAATTGTTTCATATTGCTCACTCCTTGAAATAGCCATACATCATTAAAACCGTGTGATTCTAAAATATATTTGATTTGAGAAGCCCAGTTTTGTTTATTTGGGCATTCTATTAAATCATTTAACATCATATTATAAGTTTGTTTAATATATTTTCTTTCACTTGACTGTATAGCTTTGAAGCAATACTTTAGCATTTGTATTAACCTTTCAACTCTGAAAGGACACCTTCCATATTCACCACAGACAAAATCATTTTGTGTTTGGTTTCTTACCCTATTAGTTGTTTCAGAAATCGTAAGTGAACACATTCTAGCTTATTTGCATTTTAGTAGCCCCATATTTCTGACCCGTTATTAAGTATAGGTAATATTAATTTATCAAAAAAGTATAACTTGTGTCTTATAGATAAAAACGTGAGCTTGGATATACATGATCTCGGCTGGGAAATACCCTTTAATGCTCATCAACGTAATCGCATAGGTGCAAACGGCTCCACAAAATATAATTATATATCTTTAATATGTACATTTTATTTTTCAAGAAAAGTATGATTAAAATAGTATTTTCTTAGGTTGAATAAACGTTGTCAATATCATAAAGAAAAAGAACAAAATAAAAGTACCCCTTCACTAATAATCGATTTATATCAAATATTATTATAGATATTTCTTAGGTGCAAACGGATGCGGCACTTCTACATCTACAATAACATTTAATTTCATCAATTTATTTTTAGATTTAGATGGTCTTTTTTGATGATATATTTGTAACTGCATGGTTTTAAATGTATTCGTGATAGTTCGGAAATGCTCCCGATTCGATCCGAAGTTTTATGACCCTTATAAAATAAATTCGTATCCCCAGGGGTCTTAATACAAATTCCCAATCCCCAACGCTAAACACTCGGCCACAGATGATTCTTACAAACCATTGACTGTCTCTTCAGAAATACAATGTGTGCATAGAGGAAAACTTGCCCTTTATAAATCATTTATACTTTTCGTAAACATGTTTCCTACATTTATCAAAAATGTCTTTTCCTTTGTACATTTTTTTTTAAATTTCATTTCTTAGTTTGAGGCAAAAAACCTCATACCAGGTAATAGCCTATACTTGATGTTTCTCTTGTGGATTTTATGTATTATGGGCCGGTGGCCTTAGTACTTTTGAATAAAAATTGGCATTGTCATTGCCACTATGCTACTACTACTACTACTACTACTACTACTACTACTACTTCTACTACTACTACTATTACTACCACTACTACTACTACTATTAATTCAACTACTATTACTTCTACTACTGCAACTACTACTGCTACTTTTGCTATTTCTTTACTACTACAACTACTAAAACTACTTCTTCTACTTCTCAGTGTCCGCCTTCTCTTTTTTCAAAAGTCAATCACGGCCTTTACACAAACTCTATTCCTATTCTCCTCCAACTTGAAACATACTTAAAACCACGTTTTTAAAAGGATAATGTCCCGGTAGATAATAGAAGTACGTAAGTGGTATTTTGAATATCACACGGAAAATAAGACACTCTGTTTCATGTTGAAACAATAGATAAACGAAACCGGACAATATAGACAAAGTCAAGTGTTGATTTGTATGTATATGCGCTCATTATCCATGCTGATATAGTACTTTGTGGAAAAAAAACATCGTTTTTGAAGGGTTGAACTGGTTCAACTCCAGACTAATCATTGCTGCACACATCTTTGGTAAAACTGGGAAAACAAGAACTTTCAACATGATTTAAGTAATATAACGGCAACATTTGACATGTATACACGATTCTCAATTTTGAACAACTTAGTTAGATTTTGTATGAAGTGTTTGTAACTTAAACAAAGAAACGTTCAAAACATTAAGTGACAGAAAGTAATTTGGTGATTAAACATCCCTGATAAGATTCTTTCGAATAGTATAAGTGTTTGTTTTTTCTGTTTTCTTTTTTTGTTGTTTCTGTCTTTTGTGTAGGTTTTTATCATTATTATCATTTTATAAAATAAATAATGGTAATACAATAAATTTAGTGACAGAAATTAATTTGGTACTTGACTTGTATTTTGTAGCTAATGTACATTTTAAATGACGAGAACATTAATAAATTTCAAGTCAAATTGTAAAGTAATTGAAAATTTAATTTAATTTGAGTATCATGCAAAATTTATGCACATATAATAAATCATGTACATTTGAAATGACGAGGAACATGTTCGAGTCAAACAATAAATTAATTGAAAATTTAATTTCTTTTGAGTATCATGCAAGGTATATGCACATATAATAAGACTATCAGGCTATTAGGGCAAAACAATGTTGCTTTGGATCCCGTCACTTTGTATTTAATTAATTTTTAATTTAGAACATGATCTAATCATTTTGAATGGTTTTTATTTTACTCCACAGTTTACTTATCTCATTTAAGGACGATGCTTTAAACTAAGAAATACATTATTATGTGTATAGCCATTGTTGAATTTATTTCTATACATCAGTGTTCGTAGGATCGCTTTTTTGTGGAAAATGGGATATGCTTATTACTAGTTTATTTGCTGTTTTTCTCTCTTGAATATAAATATATATATACTGAGGTTATATGATGTATTAGTTCAGATGAATTTATATGATTCTATACATGATACATTTTCATCTACAAATGTTTGTATAATATATTTGTGTGTTTTAAATGTGAAATTCAAGTTTATGTGGAGCGTGTGTCACTAAATTACGATTGAAACAGGGTGTCCCGGGTTCGATCCCCAGTCGCGGAACTACGGTTATGGTGGAGCCTATTACTGGTTTGTTTGCCCAGGGATCATAAATAAGTGACCTGTCGACGTGATATAACTGAAATAATGTTAAAAGCGGCGTAAAACCCCAATACAACAAACAAACAAAACACTAAATTACAAACTTCATTATTCTTACTCATATGAATAGCAAACCTAGTGTACTGGCTCGTTGTCCGACACGATTATCCCTTAGGCGTTTATTGTTTTACGATTCTCTTCACAGCGTGTGATGAATTATCGGTAAATCACGGAACTTTATGGAGATTAATGAATACATTGCTTCCGTGGGCAGATAGGATTATCGATATTTAATGATTTAACTGATGATCGAAATTCTTGGGTATGATTTAATGTTTCAAACAATTGCAGAAAAATCTCGTTTGGGTGATGATGATGTTGGATTCAGTACGAGTGTCCTACACGCTAAGCAAAGTTCCTTTTGTGCGTGTGTGAGCAGATACGTTTATAACCATATGGTAGAGTACAATTTAGATGCTGTTGATACAGAAGGTGCGAATGATGTATTATGCTAATGGTTATAATAATACTAATTATAATAAAAAAAAAAATCTATTTAAATCGAATCAAAACATATAGATGTTGATTACACACGTAGTGAACAAATTAGAGGTTATATTATTATGTCAACGGTTGATTATATGATATTTTGTTGACACAATGCAAGAAAAAAAATCAAGCTATTTAGCAAACATAGATAAAAGACACACAAACAAACTAATCATAAACCTTTAATCGTTAAAATTGAAATAACGGATACAAACAAAATCTTCAAACAACAGCATATATTCATCAAGCATTAGAATTATATAAATAACGAAATATGTCACATACTAATAACAAACTTCATTGATACAGATACAATAATTTGAATTGAAGATGAACAACACACTTACTATTAACCATGAAAAGAGTCCATGGTTTGATGTATTTACTGTTTAGTTTGAGAAAGCATTTTGTAATTATCTGAAACAAACAGTAGTTCATTGTCATCTCTCATATATCTCATTTGTATTGGAATTTCTATCGAATTATACTACAAAGAAAGAAAATATAATTATATGACAGTACTGGGCAAGTCGTCGCATACTTGCCTGTTACAGTAAGGTCATCCGGTGACCGAGGTCTATACTGTTGCCATTTAGCTACTTTAACTATATAATTTTACTATGTATTTCATCTATAAACCTTAGGTAGGAGCCATAGTTAAGCTCGCTTAATAACACATTTCTTGAACTCGTTTAATAAAACTTTATATGAAATGACAACTCGTGTCAGATCCTATATATATTGTTTATATATTTTCGACACGACACGACAACCGAACTTCGGTACTTGGCGAAACGCGGAGACCAGATCAATCTGCGTCCTCTGCACTGTTTGTATAGGATCTTACGTGTTTTCCATATGGTTGTACCAACATCCTGAAAGGTTATGTAGCACGGTTATGCCCACGCACGACACGAATGAAATATCGACACCATTTTCATTAATTACAAGCCTCCTAGGATCGGTATTTCTTTATTGTGTGGATAGAACCATTTGAATATAACATATAGATGCAGTTGTAGTACACTGTACCTATTGTTAAGCACACATTATACAAGCTTTTAGTATTTTTAAGCACAAGTAGTATCACCAATAAGAATTTTCAAGCTCACATAATACAACCTTTTAGTATTTTCAAGCACAAGTAGTATCACCAATAAATATTTTCAAGCACACATAATACAAGTCTTTAGTTTTTCAAGCACAAGTACTATCACTAATAAGTATTTTCAAGCACACATAATACAAGCTTTTAGTATTTTCAAGCACAAGTAGAATCACCAATAGATATTTACAAGCACACATAATACAAGCTGTTAGTATTTTCAAGCAGAAGTAGTATCACCAATAAGTATTTCCAAGCACACATAATACAAGCTTTTTCAAGTACAAGTAGTATCACCAGGCTTTTAGTATTTTCAAGCACAAGAAGTATCACTATTTCTTTCCGAAACGTTATACCAAATGTCAATGTGGCCATATTATAGACAACGGTCACACATGTATGGCCATGTATAACCCAATTACATTAAAATCAGATCAACAAACGTTAGAACGTTAGAACTGAGTTGAGAATGATTGTTTCACATAAAAAAAAATCTCGTGTAGGAATTTCGAATATCAATGCAAACATTATTCAAGTCAAGTCATGTAAAGTTAGAAAAGTTGGTTCCGAGACCGCTGGAAAGCCTACGGCTTTTAAAGGTTCACCTCTTATGTATGTTACAATTCTTGACAAATGGCAGCGTGGGTTGAATTTTGATGGGTGGTTGGTCCAGTGTTTATTTAAACTATTTCTAAAGGCATTATGCTTCGTGATAGTACGACTACGTCTGGGAGCGAGTTCCAATGATCCACTATCCTGATGCTAAAGGCATTTTTCCTTTGGTCTGTATTTGATGATTTTTTGAATAATTTCAGACTATTTCCTCTTGTTTTGGTGTAACTTGACAGGGTAAGAAAATCCTCTTTGGAAGTTAGATCATATTTGTTGAGAATTTTGAAGACTTGCAACATGTCTGCTCTTAGTCTTCTATATTCCAATGATGGGATTCCTAGGTATTTTAGTAGATCAGTATAAGGAAGGAAATGTATGTTTGATAGCAGTTTGGTTGCTCGTCTTTGGACATTTTCTATGGCTATCTGGTGTTTTCTTAAGTGGGGTGACCATACTGTACTCGCGTACTCCAGATGGGGTCTGACTAGCGATTTATATAGATGTAAGAATATCGATTTGTCCATATATTTGAAGGTTCTGAAGATGATTCTTTGGTTTCGGTTTGCAATTTTAATTTTAGAAATAATATGGGTGTGGAATTTACGATTCTTATCAACAATGACTCCGAGGTCCTTCTCTTCCTCAACATTTGTAATGACTTCTCTGCTTAGGTCCCTGACTTTCATAAAATAATCTCCTGTCTCCGAGTTTTTTCCTAGATGAAGCCTTTTGATTTTTTTTGCGTTGAACTCGAGATTCCATGTATGTGACCAGTCACTGAACTGGTATAGTGTTCTTTATAATAGCCCATGATCCTCTCGACAGTTGACAATGTTGTATGTTTTAGTATCATCTGCAAATAATTTTACGATTGTTTCTGCGACTTCCGGGAGATCATTGATAAAAATTAGGAACAGTGTGGTCCCAGGACGCTTCCTTGGGGTACCCCGCTGAGAACTGCTACTTCGTTTGAGTTTACAGTGTTTATGACCACTTCTTGTGTTCTGTTTGATAGGAAGTCTTTTATCCAAGCTAGGAGTTTTCCTTTGATTCCATAGGCTTCTATTTTTTGTAGTAATTTGTTATGTGTTAATGTATCAAATGCCTTACTGAAGTCGTAGAATATGATGTCTACTTCGTTTCCATTGTCGAGGGCGACTGTCCAATCCTCTAGTGCCTCTAGTAGTTGTAGAGGACAAGAGTTCCCTTTCATGAACCCAAATTGATTTTTAGAGAATAGATTGTTTCTAATCATATGTTCAGTAATGTTATTTTTTACTATTTTTTGCATTATATTTGAGCAAACGGAGCTTATACTTATTGGTCTATAATTTTCTGGTATGTGTTTATTTCCAGATTTGTAGAATGGTGTGACATTCGCGTTTTTCCATTGTTTAGGTATTTCTCCGTTTGTCATTGATTTGTTGAAGATTTTTTTTAGAGGTATTGTCATTTGATCTTTGCATTCTACCAATATTTTTGGATGGATTCCATCTGGTCCTGGGGATTTGTTGGGGTTGAGGTCTTTGATTACTTTCAAAACGTTTTCTTCAGTGAAGATTATGTCGTTTAAGATGGAAGTGTATTCCCTTTCTTCAAATATTGGTAGTACAGAGTTCCTGTTTGCATAAAATACACTTGCAAAAAATATGTAAAACATATTGGCTCGCTCTCGGTCATCGTCTATGATATTTCCTTCGGTGTCGTGTAGATTTCCTATAGTTGACACCGTTTTGCTATTGTTTCTAACATAGTTCCAAAATAGTTTATTGTTTAGATTAATTTTAATTGATAGATCCTTTTCGTAATTATATTTGGCTAATTTGATCGCTTCAGTTGCTTTGTTTCTTGCACATTTGAACTTCTCAAAGTTTTCATTGGTTTTGCAGTGGATACATTTTTTCCATGTACTATGCTTTTTGTTCAATATTATTTTGGTTTCTCCGTCTATGCACGGAAGTTTTTTACTATGTCTTGGGTTTTCCTTGCACACTGGTATGTGGTCATCAATGAATTTGTGAAGTTTATCGGCTAAGGTATCCCATGATTCGTTAATATTCCCGTCAAGAGCTGAGTCCCAGTCAATTGATAAAATGTCTTCACCAATCTTAATATAATTGCCTTTATGGTCATTCCTCTTATTTGTTATTTTCTTCACCTTTGTTGTGTAACATGGGAATTTTATCTCGAAAATCTCATGGTCGCTTTTCCCTAGACATGGCAAATGGGTTTTTTCGTCCATCATGTCTTCTTCGTTTGTTAATACTAGATCTAGTATTGATGGTGTGTTGTTATCTCTATATCAAGTAGCTTGTTTGACATGTTGTGTCAAGAAGTTGTCTCTTGTTAATTCTAAATATATATTTGCTAGGTGGGTCAAGTCAAGTCAAGTCGATTGAAAATAAAGGCCTCCGGCCCAAAATATTTTGTTATACATTCATAATACATGCTGTGTCCCCTTATTGTGTTATATGAGTTTTCAAATTCATATAGAGGACATGATATACAAAAATACAAATATTCTTTATAGTCGTCGCGGAATCAAAGCTCATAAGAAAATAAAAGTCGTCAAAAGATGTTCCTTTTTTTATACCAACTTACAACTCACGCACAAGAGAGAATTTTAGACAGTGGGGGAAAGCATAATATTCACAGTCAAATAACCTCTTTGTTGGTTATTGAATGACAATATACGCATATTCTCCTTTCTATAGGAATGTTGGTATGTCTACCAATTTCAATACCCAACCTATGGTTAAAACATCTAAATTTAGAAAAAGCTCTTTTATATTAATATGGTAGATCTAATACTAAGTATTTTTCAATATGAAGCAGTGATTTAAAATTCTTGTAGTGGTGACATCGACTAGATAAATTAACATTGCTATGCCAATCCTGCGAAAAATTATCAATTAATCTCTGCTTAAATAAATTGACAAAATGTGGAACGTTACCAATTTCTTGTGATATTCAAGCAAATCCAAATCCATATATAAATAGTAATTATTTGACTACAACCAATTCATTCTGCCATTGTCTTCATGATGTTTCAACATGTTATAGCATATATTTTATACAATTACTCATATATGAAATACAAATAGGTAACCTTCCACATTCACCTAAGACAACATAATTATTGGTAGTCCGATTAACACCTAGAATTCTTATACAAAAATCAAGGTGAACAGTTTCTACAGTACTACAATAACAATAGCCCCCATACCTGGTAAGAGTAACATAGTATTGGTTTTATTATTGAATAAAATAGTTTAAAATATTCATTAGTTGGAAAATATCCAAATGTTTTTTAATACTGTTTGATAGTTAAAATAGCTTTGCGGGCTTAAATGGCAAGTTTTTCATGGATAGATGACCAGGACAATGTCGATGTAAAATGAACTCCCATATATTTATACTTAGAAACAACATTAACAGGTGTGCCACCGAAATACCATTTCTCGTTGTTCCTTAAATAACCTCCATTTCTAAAAAAAACAATAATCTCAGTTTTATTTAAATTAACTTCCATTCCAGTGTCATTTTTTTTTTACAAAAAAGTTTCAATAATATTAAGTTATTGCTGTAATTTAATTACCGTTTCAGCACAGTTGGCGATGTCGTCCGCAAACATGAAATAACAATTATGTCCGGTATTTCTTCCGTAATGTAGATTCCGGAACCACAAGACTGTCAAAGTAAGAGAGACAGTTCGTTGATAATAAAATAAAGAGTGTTGTACTCGTTACGTCCCCTTGTCCAGTGCCCCTCTTTATTACAAGGGAGATACTCCGTACTAATTCAGCTGCAGTTCCTGTTTTTAACGATGCGACTTCAGTTGTGTTATCTAATTTTATGCATGCATTCTAATTGCAGTACATCTATTTTAAGACGCGTAAGAATTTACCCTTTAATACTTTTTTCTCAAGTATTTGAAACAATTTAGCATGATTAATTTTGTCAAATGCTTTTTTGAAATCAACTTAAAGACAGTAGAATCTCCTACATCTCCGTTTGAAATATTTTTATATTATTGATTTAAAGCAGAATATGTTATCAACAGTTTTATACCCTCGACGAAAACCAGCTTGACACTCGTCTATTTAATTGTTTTCCTCAATTATAAAGTCGAGAATTAATTACAGTAGAAACTATTTTGTATAGGGTATTAGTTACTGAAATACTGCGAAAGTTCCCCCGGTAGTTTAAAGAGCCACTTTTGTGAATCGTGGTTATAATGCTTTTACCCCAACATTTTCGGATTACACCTGTTGTATTTCGCGTTCTATTTCGTTTCTCTTAAACAGACAATCTAATTCATAGTTATCATTTAGGTCTATTTCAATATCACGAATACTCAAAAGTTTATTATTTTCATCAAAAAGTAACTTCTTAAAGTGGTTAATCCATTCATTATTGGATATATGGTTAATAACTGTTTAAGTTTATAAGGTCGTCAAAGTATCGACCATGTTAGTTTAGGATTTCTTCTAGCATTAACTAACTTTTGTCTTTGTGTACGTTGATATTCTAGTTATTTACAGCGGCAACAAATTCTTAAATAGATTACGCTTTAACTTATACTCTCTCAAATCCTCATTTGAATGAAACCTTCTCTATGCTAAGTATCAATTGTGTTTATAAACATTACACTCTTCGTCCCACCAAAACGGTTGAGACGATTTAAATTTAAATGGCTTAACTAAAATATTAGAACCTACTTCATAATATATAGAAGCTAAAATGTCTGTCGCTTTATCAACATTTGTTGATATTTCGTATATCAACTGATCACTCATATTTTGAAATAAATGTGCAGCATAACTCTGAATATCACGTTTGTAATCTTCACGCCATCGAAACCTTGGCAATTCTACCTGGACATTAAGAATGTGTGGGAAAAGATCAGACGGAGCAAGCATATAATCCACTACACTAACACATTCGTTGGCACGACATGTGTATTCACCTAGCTGATCTTCGGGAAATCTCCCATTGAGTGTATGTATATCATATATACAATACAATTCAGTGAGCGACCTGCCAACATTATTACAGAAAAATGAATCCTTGTTATTACGCTGAATATTGAATGTGCTACCATAGTCTATGTCACCAACAATGTATGAAAGATTATCATCAGGTATAAGATCTAACATGTTTTTTGTTGTAGCATTAGTATCTCCGTAGCATTAAGATATTGGACTTGCATTTTTAGTATTTCCAAATATTTTAGCATTTTACCAATACCATCCTTTTCCACACATGAATTAAAAATTCAAGAACTCTCTGGAGAGATATATACAAAATACATAATTATATCATTTGCATGAAACATTTCCGAAAAATTGCAATACAAAAAAACAGAGTCGGTCATATGGTCGCATATACGCTCAATCATGTTTGCATATAAACGCCTTGAGTTCACAAACACACTGATCCCTCCATTGTTGCGAAAACATTTACTATTATTATACCTCAATTTCATTGTCCATATAAAACTCCCATTGAGTTGCCAAAAAGTTGCTATTTTTACTGTCAAGACAAATGTACCACGTGACCATGAAACAGTTTTTGTACTGTCTCACGGCGGTATGCAAATTGTTACTGTCTCACGGCCGTATGCAAATGTGTTTACTGGCAGGTAGGATGTTAATAAAACTCATTAAAACTAGACATGTAGAGCGCTTTTTGTTGTACTTTTGTGCTATGAAACATTTTACAGATCATAAAATAATTATAATTTTATTATTTATATTTTATTATTTATTATTTTATTATTTTTTGGTATAATAAAATAAATAACAAATTGCTTGGAATTGGACAGTAATATTGTCATCCTTCGGAGAAATACTGTCACCCGAGCCGCAGTATTCTCCTCAGGCTGACAATATTACTATCCAATTCAAAACAATGTGTTATTTATATACTGTCATTGACGCCGCGTGAAAGCGCGGCGTCAGTATGGGATAGGTTTTAATTTTGTACCATGGGGTGACGTAATCGAAAAGGGAGAAACCAATGTTATTATTGTTAAAAAAACCTCTGTTGTTTGTCTGAAAAAAACAACCTTTATGAATCAATAAATTGTATAAAATGAATTAAGACACAAAAAGATACAAACTACTGAAAATAGGCATGTCTTCTACCGTTATTACAACATTTTAGACACATCTAATGGGTATTTAATAACTTTCCCCTAACTTCCTAGGCTACGTTCTTTTTATAGTTTAGTTTACGACCCGATTCATCAAAGCTCAGAAAAAAGTTTCTGGCGATGTTTTGGCCTATTTACAATATTGAGATGTTTAAATAAATGGGTAATCTTTAAAAAAATCAATGATGATTCATTTATTCATTTTAATTACTGCATATTACAGTATAATTCTAGAAACTGTAAAAACAACGTTAACCCAACTATGCAATAGGCATGGCCGTAACGTGACCCGTTCTATTTGTAAATGCAGCATTTCATCGCTTGGCGATTTTGGTCATGCTTGTTGAATAGACGACAAGGTGTCATCGGTTCCCATAGAGTAATTAAGTTGTCTCTGCTTCCTTTCGTTATGAATACTTCGCTGTTTTCACGATTTCATCCGATTTCTAAAATTCATTGGATTCGTACCCGGTTTTTCATGTTTCGTTCGAGATGAACGATTCGTACCAACTGGTTTTCGCTCTTTGCTTTTGGGGAACTGACTGGACCATTTTCTTTTGTTTATGTTTCAGTTTACTATACTGGCATGTTCAAAACAATTAAAGTGACATTACAAACAAACAAAACAGACTTAATAATTCTTGCTATATGTTGACTATACATGTGAACTTTCATAATGCTCAATCTTGATTATAAATATCTTCTTTTTTTGTTTAATTACTTCGTATTTTTTGTTTATATACTCCCGCTTTTGCTATCATACTTCTGCTAAACTGGAAGGAGAATAGACTGCCCCTCTCCTTCCAAAGCTTGTGTCACACTTAACTTATAACTAGAGGCAATAAACCTTAATATATGTTAATATTTAAGCACGTATGTTTGTTTTTTATCTAATGGATCTAGTTAGAGGATTTAAAACAGTTTATTGGTAAAAAAAAAAACACTTGAGAAACTTTAGCTTGTATGACACATTATAGTTGCAGTGAATTTTAAGCAAAACGGAAATTAAATGGTTTCAGGACTAAACTTGTCATTTCACGACTAAACTTCACATGCTGAATATCACATAGATCGTAGCATATACAACGTTTAATCCCTACGTCATTATTGACCCTTTTTGCTCTTGGTAACCTTTTTATATAGGCTATGGTAGCCAGGTGAGCAATATAGGCACATCTTGGCCTTCTTGTTTAACATAAAGGGACATTTGGCCTTCTTATTCGAAATATTTACATACTGTCTGATTGCACAGGTTATTTAAATGTACTGAACTGCATCTGCTTCCTTTAAGTCATGCTTCAAAATCATGCGCGGCGTCTTTGATGTTTGCATCAAAATTCTTCTTGTAGCTTCTGACATACTCATAATGAGTATAGCCCTCTAAGAATTCATCAAACTCCCCTACACATTTTGATCATGTTTCACAAAGACTAACACTATCATAATATTTCTAAATATTTCCATCACATAATTACTAACTAATTATTTTTTAAGTCCACATATATTCCATGCTAGAATGTTTATATTATCACATGCGTAAGTATTTGGGCCTCGGTCGTATTCCTATAGGGTGGGTGTCGATGACGAAGACTCTCGGTCATAATCGGTATTGTCCGGTTTGTTCAATGCGGGTTGTGACTTGGTAATGTTGTTGTCTTGCGCACGTGCCTCCGTTTGGTTTCTTCTAAAGTAAAGATCTCGTGCAGGTCGGTTGTTTGTAATGTGACATTTACCAATACAAACGATCGTTTGCTTCATGTCGTCGTATTGGAAGCACTAAATGAGTTAATGAATGTAATGGTAATACTTGTTGTTTTAAACGTGTAGCTGTACTTTATACTTTTTCTTTTTCTCTAAACAGTTTTCATTGGTATATATAAAAGGAAAGTTATATCTTAATTACTTTATGTTGTTTGGTATTTTGATACTCGGAGCGAGGTGTCATTGACATATCGCGAGACCTTTATTTTCCTATACCTTAAGTAGTAAAACTCAAATCAATGTAACGTTAATGCAACATAGTTTAAACTTACTTATTTTACATCGATTGCGAAACAAGCTTTCAGTTTATATTAATCACGCTCGATGTATGCTTCCTGGAGAATTAACCAGTACTCGCGCCGTTTGTGTGGAAAAATCCCAAAGTCAGAACCCGCTCATCACGGGACTCGAACCTGGGACCTTTGGTACGAGGGGCCGACGCTCTACCTTTTTTACCTGTTTTTAGATAATGCTTTTTTCTTTAGCCATATGCCATATGTTCTTCATAGGCATTCCGTTTCTGGAATTGGTTCGAGTAAAAAAATTGAATTGTCATATTTTCGAGTTATTACTGAAATAAATTGATGCACTCTATAAATTAATAAATAGACATGTACGCCGTACTGCCGTTATACTTTGAGCCAAGTCTTATATAATCCCAATAAAAGGATAGTAAATTAGTGTATAACAGTACAACAAGTGGGTCCTCACTTTAAGTTTTTGTCAAAAGATGAATCTGTAATTTAAATTACATGTAAACAGAGGGTGAACGCGGATGTAGAGACTCGTCAAAGTCTCCACCGAATTCAGATATTTCAAGACGCAGCTCGTATCAATTTCTGCACAAAGGTCAGTTAATAGTGTCGAGTGTAATATCATAGGTAAAGCCATTTTCACGCAGTAAAGTTACATCTTTTTGGATTAGGGCACTCAACGTCATATGTTTCATGGAGTTCCAGTAGTTTTGTTAGAACACGTTTCAGCACACACTGATTCTATGTTCACGTTGTAAGAGCTTGAACTACACACATGAACCTCTGACTTGGGGACGCATACACATGCCTTTTCAAGTAAAAACAGTTTACAATATGGACAAATGATTAGTTCTTATTCAGATAAAAACAGCGTACATTATGGACACATGATAAGTTCTTATTCAGATAAAAACAGCGTACATTATGGACAAATGATTAGTTCTTATTCAGATCAAAACAGAGTACACTATGGACAAATGATTAGTTCTTCTTCAGATAAAAAAAGCGCACATTATGGACAAATGATTAGTTCTTATTCAGATCAAAACAGCGTACATTGTGGACAAATGATTAGTTCTTATTCAGATAAAAACAGCGCACGTTATGGACAAATGATTAGTTCTTATTCAGATCAAAACAGAGTACACTATGAACAAATGATTAGTTCTTCTTCAGATAAAAACAGCGTACAATATGGACAAATGATTAGTTCTTGTTCAGATAAAAACAGCGTACATTATGGACAAATGATTAGTTATTATTCAGATAAAAACAGCGTACATTATGGACAAATGATTAGTTATTATTCAGATAAAAACAGCGTACATTATGGACAAATGATTAGTTCTTATTCAGATAAAAACAGCGCACATTATGGACAAATTATTAGTTCTTATTCAGATAAAAACAGCGTACATTATGGACACATTATTAGTTATTATTCAGATAAAAACAGCGTACAATATGGACAAATGATTAGTTCTTATTCAGATAAAAACAGCGTACATTATGGACAAATGATTAGTTCTTTTTCAGATAAAAACAGCGTACATTATGGACAAATGATAAGTTCTTATTCACATAAAAACAGCGTACACTATGGACAAATGATTAGTTCTTATTCAGATAAAAACAGCGTACATTATGGACAAATGATTAGTTCTTATTCAGATGAAAACAGCGTACAATATGGACACATTATTAGTTCTTATTCAGATATAAACAGCGTACATTATGAACAAATGATTAGTTCTTATTCAGATAAAAACAGCGTACATTATGAACAAATGATTATTTCTTATTCAGATAAAAACAGCATTCATTATGAACAAATGATTAGTTCTTATTCAGATAAAAACAGCGTACATTATGAACAAATGATTAGTTCTTATTCAGATAAAAACAGCGTACATTATGAACAAATGATTATTTCTTATTCAGATAAAAACAGCGTACATTATGAACAAATGATTAGTTCTTATTCAGATAAAAACAGCATATTTTGTGATTTTCGATTGTGGGGGTTTCCTTAAACAACTATTTATTTCTTTTGTATTTCCTGTGAAATTTTGCTGTATCTTATTTCAACTTGTTAAGTTTGTAACATACTTTGGAATAAAATGAAATAAGTTTACAACCGCTTTTGTGTTTTTCCAAAATCAAGGAAACACCGAGTGATGCGTCAGAATTTTGGGTGAGTGTATACATAGGCATACGTTTTGTAATAGCATTCTATAATCACTGCAGCATATACAAATAACATATGGGAACATCGATCTGACTTAATAAAACGTTGAAACCATTGTTGCAAAATGGAATTACATATTGAGTATTCACTGACATAATACTTAAACATGACTAAGTTGACATACATAGTTACTTTGCTGATTAACAATATTGGTTACGAAATAAAATATTTAGGCATTATTATTTTGGACACAAAAGAAGATGAAATATGCTTTTAACCTCATACAACAATTCTGCAGCAGACGACTTTGAACATATTTTGTCAAAAAATGGAAAATCTCTATAATTGAATGGATAAACTATAAACTATGACTAAATGTTGAAAACATTGTGGCAAAAGGAGAAATTGCTCGTTTTGAGCAATTTCTTCTTTTTTCAGTATGTTTTCAAAAAGCCATCTGCTGCAGAGGCGTCAGAAAGCGGCTATATGAGGGAAAGGGTTAATTAAGTATTTAAGTATTAATTAGCGTTAAACAACCATTTTATCTTTCTTTCTTTTTTACAACATGGAACATATGTTACACGTGAAATATACTGAGGACATGAACATGTTGTTAACCCAAGTCTATGCCCTGTTACAGAAATTACAGTGTAGTCAAAACCCCAACATTCGGTATTAAGTTCAGTCACATGAACATTTTAAGACTCTAATTATCTGGTGTTTATTAAATTAAGGTGATAAATGCTTTAAAAGGATAATTATTGTAAGTGATCGCATAAAGTTATAGTTTTGTTGAATGCCTCAATATGAGTAATTCCTCCCTTTGTCACACTGTATTTAAAATAAGTAATGCGGTGGAAAAGAATTAAGGAGTTATTTTAATATAAAATGCAATTTTAAGTATGCTGTATGAACATAGTTTGCTTTGTCCCTTTTGCATTATGTTAAGGGGAAAGTGTTTAATTGGGATTCGCTAGGTATCCCTTATTGTCAGGCTTTTCTGTCTGTCTGTCTGTCTGTCTGTCTGTCTGTCCAGTTGTTTGTAAAGCGACGCTACACAGCCTAAACCGACGGGCCGATTCCGACGAAGCAGTCGGTGTCGTCTGCTTTTTAGCTTTGATAACCTTAGCAGATGCCATTCTGGAATTCACACACACGTTTTATAAACTCCCAAACAATACTGGGGTTATACATAGGCCTACCTTCCAATTAGTGCGCCAAAATGAGAACCAGATCATCATTTTATACACATATTTATGAATAAAATCCTTTGTTTAATCCGAAAAGTCATTTTGTTTTTCCCATTTCGTGCTAAGCAGAAAAGTTTTAATTAGTATCGATGATATGATAAGTTGTTTACCACTGCGTTACACCTCTCAGAGTAAACTATCAAAGTTTTGGATATTTAGAGTGGCCGTTCTTCGTTTGTGTATTATCCAGGGTCGTTCAATAAGTTTTGTACGGCAGCTCTAAAGGGACACACACGATTTTGTTTTATCTCGTGCGCACGAGATACTATGTCGTCCGAAGGAGATACTATCTCATTCGAACGAGATATTAAGTCGTGCGAACGAGATACTATCTCGTGCGCACGAGATAAAAAAAAAATCGTATGTAATTTATAAAAATGTGTGTGTCCCTTTAGAGCTGCCGTAGTTTTGCGTGTCGTACTATGTTTCCGTGATCGACCTGCCGGGACCTATTGCTATAGTAATGTAGTTATATAGGCGGTATTGTCAGTGTCAAATTCATAATTATTTCAGCTAATTAATCTGCAATCTGAGGTCTTCGTAATTTGAAAAAAAAACTCAATCTAGATGATTTTTGTTTTGATATATAAATATGCACGCATATCTATCATATCAAAGACCTAATAACACAGATACCAGGGAGTCTAGGTGCGATACCCTAGCTCTTTCCGAAAAGACCAATTGGTTCGTTAACGTGCTCAGTGAATAGCACCGATACACGCGATACACTTTTTCCTGGACAAGAACAAGATCTTGACCTCTAGTTGAGTGGGAGACACATGCATCCCCGTAAAATTAAGAACCAAGAGGCATGGTTAGATACCAAGGAGTCTAGGTGCGATACCCTAGCTCTTTCCGACAAGAACCCTTGGTTCTTTAACGTGCTCAGTGCATAACACCGATACACGCGATACACCTTTTCCTGGACAAGAACAAGATCTTGACCTCTAGTTGAGTGGGAGACACAGGCATCCCCGTCAAATCAAGAATCGAGACCGGGGTTTGAACCCCGGACCTCTGGATTAACAGTCTAGTATGTTACAAAAAGAGAAATAGTTTAATTAACAATCTTTTCTGTAACATATTGATACTGGAAGATAAGATTATTCGATATGTATTATACTCATATTGCACCAAGGAGGTCCAGCGAAATGAAGTAGTATCGTGTAAGTCTTTTTCTATTTTGAATGATAAACATCCCATTTAATTTCATCTTTATTGTAATTAATTATTTTATCTTTTTTTTTTTGTATTGTATATATTACTATGATGTGTTGTTTGACCAGAGACTATGTAGTTTACGTCAATAAAATAGTGTCTATCATATTGTCGATTGTCTGTGTTAACCACCGGGCAACCTAAAGAATTAGCCTTATAATAATTAGCACTGATCAATCCGTTCGAGCCAATCACAATATGCCCGTTTCGCATTCTCTTGATACGAACGGCTTTTGGCGCTTCTTTTACAACTTAAAAAAGCGCTTGTACTGAAGGTAATACTCCAAGATTATTAAAAAATTGTCGAGTTCGACTCTTTCGGCGCCAATGGCAATATTGAGTTTCTACAACAGGACTGTAACGAGCTGTCTCACCTGAAATCAGCATTGTTTGCATTTTAATTATGAAAGTAGTTCAACACTCTTCATACAAGAAAAACGTAGTCGACCGAATTTGAACATGGAATCGTAGATAAGAAGGACAAGTAATTTAGTTGCACTTAAAATATCACCCGTCCCAACATGTGTAGCAAGTAAAACTAAAAAACTATTGAAGATATGACAATCAAAAATATATTTTCTGGATTCTTCTATTGCAATAGATAAACATAATCTAATACATTACCCGCTTTGATAAGTCTATTAATTGTTGTAGCAAAATTATAACAAATCCAAAATTACAATGTGTTTTTTAAACCAGTCAATATTCAAATTACAAAGAAAATCCAGTTGTTCAATGTATCTGTTACTTTAGTTGAATTTCTAATCTTTCAGAATATGTATGCTATGTTTATATGCCAAATATGACTTCAAAGTTTTATTTGCTACAAAATGTTAAAATTTGGACAATTTTAGTTCTCCATGTGATATTTTAACCAGATACCAGATAACAGGTGTACAAGTGGAGTTGCTTATCCATCTTATCTACGTTCCTGATGAAATACTCTACTTTATGAATTTTGGCGCTGAAAGAGATATGTCCACTTTGTACTTTCCGGCTTTGACTTCGAGGTTAGTCTAAATTTAATTAACTTATGTTTAAGTAGTTTGTATAGACTGAACACACTGATATATTATAAGCCCTGGTTTGATATAGAACACTATGTACACGCATCTTACAGGGAAAATCATCATAAGAGACCAAGTTGATTGATTGATTCAGGCTTTACGCCTTTTTCAACAATGTTTCAGTCATATCCATCACCGTCTTTCTCACATCAGTACTCCATACATCATTCTTTCCAAGCAACCGGCTGCTTTTCCACAGACTGTTAGCCTGTTGGTGGAAGACGAATGACGCTTGTCGCATTGACTTTTGTCAAACGTCGGAAAGCATGTTGTCAGAGATGGGGTTCTAACTGACAACCCCTGGATTGACTGCCCTCGTTGTAACCTACTGAACTACCGGGGCTCGGCTATAAGAGAAACTAAATTACCTTAGATGGGTAGGGTACATCCAAAACACCTCAAATAGTTTGAATCCCGGACCATGGATTGACGGTTCAGCATTTTGAATAACGGACCAACGGGACATGTCTTATACCTAGTATCTGATATGTTATCATTAAATTGTTGCTTGCAATTTGATACAAAAAATAAATAAAACTGAATCGCTTATAGCGGAATGAAGCATTGTGGGTTTTTTGCGAACACTAACGCGGACGGTGGGCCTTTTATTGACCGCCTACAAGTAATAGAAGCATCTTCGGACATACATCTATAAGAGTAGCGCTACTAATGCCCACGTTTCTATAACCCTTTTTCCACATACAACAAACCTGCAGCAGACAACTTTGAATCGATTTAGTCAAACAAAAAAATGAAAACCTCCATAAATAAAACAGCATTTATTGAATGAAAATAAAATGGATGGTGTTTTAAGACACTTTCAACCGTGATTCAGTTATATCAGGTTTTCTAGGTAGATAACGATTTCTGCATTTAAACTTATCCACACACACGTGTACCAGTCACCGCAACCCAAAGCGCGGAGGAGGGAAGCCCACTATAACTGCCATCTTTCAAAGTGTTTGGGTATAATACTACTGGGAATCCAACCGGGTCTTCAGGCGAATATCACTGGAAGTATGTCTTGGCGACAAATTGGAAAACCCCTCCCCAGCACTGTCTGTGACGTCAGATTGGTCAAAATCCATCCGATGATTAAGGACGTTCGGTCTGTATTTACAAGAGTAATAAGTCTTGCGTAAAAGTAGAAGATTCCCGTACTAGTTACTTCCCTTGTTCGACCGGATTTAGGTTTCCCCTGTACTCAGGTATTTGCACAACCACTTATATTCGTTATATTATAGCTTTAATGTTCTTAGATGATTTAGCAATGATAACACAGGAAGATTTATTTGGTTAAGGGTCATTTCCCAGCCTAGTACTGATTCGTTAACACAGGGATCATAAATACGTGAACTGTCGCCGTTTAATAACTGAAATATTGTTGAAACAAAGCAACAGATCGAATTAATTCAATATACATTGTACATATGAAATGGTGCACACACTGTTGTTGATAAGAAATGAAGAGCATAACCCTTAACATCAAACATTCAAGTAATCTGATTTTTATCTACACATATCTTTTGTTTCATAAAAAACACATTGAAAGAAAATAAATTAGAATTAGATTTACATTATTGGCCGGTGGCTTAAATATAATAATAACGTCTTTGAATCAGAGCTTGAACAAAGACCTCGTGATTGAAAGGTCCTAGGTTCGAAACCCATAGCCATCGAGGACAGCCTCAGGGATTTTCCAACTTGACTCCTGGTTTGAATATTCTAATACATGTTGTAAGAACTTCATACTCGGTGTAAAATAAACATACCTAACCCTTTCCCACATACAACAAATCTGCAGCAGACGACATTCACATCTTCTGGAGAAATACATGGACATTTTCTTCAAATGAAAGCGTAGAGTTGAAATATTGTGACAAACGTAGAACTCGCTCATTATGAAAATATTTCATTTTGGATTCTTTTCTTTCAAACATCGTCTGCCACAGATGCGCCAGCATGAGTCTGCAAGTGGGAAAGGGTTTAAGAATCTGTATAAGTGGCGAGTTCGAACCCCACCTCGGCCAACATTCCTTCTGACGTTTGACAAAATTCAATGCGACAAGCGTCATTCGTTTTCCACCAACGGTCTAATAGTAAATAGGGAAAAGCAGCCATCTGCAATTTGCACCGAATAAACGTGTTTGAAGCTCCGTGGTCTTCTTTATTGCCATCGGAGCATCTCGATTAAACTCGTACATTCGGTTTTCGTAAATAACGGAGTTAAAAGGCGTCTTAACTCGCACATCATTGATGTTCGGAAATAGCCAAGTGGAATTGCGTACAGTAGAACATGAATAAGCAAATCCGCTGTCTCACGCGGATTTCTCTCTATTCTCACTCTTTATTTGATACGGTCGTCATCTGACACCTCTTTAGCAGATGACGTTTGTAAATACAACGGGTAAAATTGATACAGTCGTCACCTGCATGGCCACTCTTTAGCAGACGACGTTTGTTAATACGACGGGTAAAATTGATACAGTCGTCATCTGGCGACTCTTTAGCAGACGACTTTTGTAAATACGGCGGGTAAAATTGATACAGTCGTCACCTGCATGGCCACTCTTTAGCAGACGACGTTTGTTAATACGACGGGTAAAATTGATACAGTCGTCACCTGCATGGCCACACTTTAGTAGACGACGTTTGTTAATACGACGGGTAAAATTGATACAGTCGTCACCTGCATGGCGACTCTTTAGCAGACGACGTTTGTTAATACGACGGGTAAAATTGATACAGTCGTCACCTGCATGGCCACTCTTTAGCAGACGACGTTTGTTAATACGACGGGTAAAATTGATACAGTCGTCACCTGCATGGCCACTCTTTAGCAGACGACGTTTGTTAATACGACGGGTAAAATTGATACAATTATCACCTTGCGACTCTTTAGCAGACGAGGTTTGTAAATACGACGGGTAAAATTGATACAGTCGTCACCTGCATGGCCACTCTTTAGCAGACGACGTTTGTTAATACGACGGGTAAAATTGATACAGTCGTCATCTGGCGACTCTTTAGCAGACGACGTTTGTTAATACGACGGGTAAAATTGATACAGTCGTCACCTGCATGGCCACTCTTTGGTAGACGACGTTTGTTAATACGACGGGTAAAATTGATACAATTATCACCTTGCGACTCTTAAGCAGACGACGTTTGTAAATACGACGGGTAAAATTGATACAGTCGTCACCTGCATGGCCACTCTTTAGCAGACGACGTTTGTTAATACGACGGGTAAAATTGATACAGTCGTCATCTGGCGACTCTTTAGCAGACGACTTTTGTAAATACGGCGGGTAAAATTGATACAGTAGTCACCTGCATGGCCACTCTTTAGCAGACGACGTTTGTTAATACGACGGGTAAAATTGATACAGTCGTCATCTGGCGACTCTTTAGCAGACGACTTTTGTAAATACGGCGGGTAAAATTGATACAGTCGTCACCTGCATGGCCACTCTTTAGCAGACGTTGTTTGTTAATACGACGGGTAAAATTGATACAATTATCACCTTGCGACTCTTTAGCAGACGACGTTTGTAAATACGACGGGTAAAATTGATACAGTCGTCACCTGCATGGCCACTCTTTAGTAGACGACGTTTGTTAATACGACGGGTAAAATTGATACAATTATCACCTTGCGACTCTTTAGCAGACGACGTTTGTAAATACGACGGGTAAAATTGATACAGTCGTCACCTGCATGGCCACTCTTTAGCAGACGACGTTTGTTAATACGACGGGTAAAATTGATACAGTCGTCATCTGGCGACTCTTTAGCAGACGACGTTTGTTAATACGACGAGTAAAATTGATACAAGTATCACCTTGCGATTCTTTAGCAGACGACGTTTGTAAATACGACGGGTAAAATTGATACAGTCGTCACCTGCATGGCCACTCTTTAGCAGACGACGTTTGTTAATACGACGGGTAAAATTGATACAGTCGTCATCTGGCGACTCTTTAGCAGACGACGTTTGTAAATACGCCGGGTAAAATTGATACAGTCGTCACCTGCATGGCCACTCTTTAGCAGACGACGTTTGTAAATACGACGGGTAAAATTGATACAGTCGTCACCTGCATGGCCACTCTTTAGCAGACGACGTTTGTTAATACGACGGGTAAAATTGATACAGTCGTCATCTGGCGACTCTTTAGCAGACGACTTTTGTAAATACGGCGGGTAAAATTGATACAGTCGTCACCTGCATGGCCACACTTTAGTAGACGACGTTTGTTAATACGACGGGTAAAATTGATACAATTATCACCTTGCGACTCTTTAGCAGACGACGTTTGTAAATACGACGGGTAAAATTGATACAGTCGTCACCTGTATGGCCACTCTTTAGCAGACGACGTTTGTTAATACGACGGGTAAAATTGATACAGTCGTCACCTGCATGGCCACTCTTTAGTAGACGACGTTTGTTAATACGACGGGTAAAATTGATACAGTCGTCATCTGGCGACTCTTTAGCAGACGAGGTTTGTTAATACGACGAGTAGAATTGATACAATTATCACCTTGCGACTCTTTAGCAGACGACGTTTGTTAATACGACGGGTAAAATTGATACAGTCGTCATCTGGCGACTCTTTAGCAGACGAGGTTTGTTAATACGACGGGTAAAATTGATACAGTCGTCATCTGGCGACTCTTTAGCAGACGACGTTTGTAAATACGCCGGGTAAAATTGATACAGTCGTCATCTGGCGACTCTTTAGCAGACGAGGTTTGTTAATACGACGAGTGAAATTGATACAGTCGTCACCTGCATGGCCACTCTTTAGTAGACGACGTTTGTTAATACGACGGGTAAAATTGATACAATTATCACCTTGCGACTCTTTAGCAGACGACGTTTGTAAATACGCCGGGTAAAATTGATACAGTCGTCACCTGCATGGCCACTCTTTAGCAGACGACGTTTGTTAATACGACGGGTAAAATTGATACAGTCGTCATCTGGCGACTCTTTAGCAGACGACTTTTGTAAATACGGCGGGTAAAATGGATACAGTCGTCACCTGCATGGCCACTCTTTAGCAGACGACGTTTGTTAATACGACGGGTAAAATTGATACAGTCGTCATCTGGCGACTCTTTAGCAGACGACTTTTGTAAATACGGCGGGTAAAATTGATACAGTCGTCACCTGCATGGCCACTCTTTAGCAGACGACGTTTGTTAATACGACGGGTAAAATTGATACAATTATCACCTTGCGACTCTTTAGCAGACGACGTTTGTAAATACGACGGGTAAAATTGATACAGTCGTCACCTGCATGGCCACTCTTTAGCAGACGACGTTTGTTAATACGACGGGTAAAATTGATACAATTATCACCTTGCGACTCTTTAGCAGACGACGTTTGTAAATACGACGGGTAAAATTGATACAGTCGTCACCTGCATGGCCACTCTTTAGCAGACGACGTTTGTTAATACGACGGGTAAAATTGATACAGTCGTCATCTGGCGACTCTTTAGCAGACGACTTTTGTAAATACGGCGGGTGAAATTGATACAGTCGTCACCTGCATGGCCACTCTTTAGCAGACGACGTTTGTTAATACGACGGGTAAAATTGATACAGTCGTCATCTGGCGACTCTTTAGCAGACGACGTTTGTAAATACGACGGGTAAAATTGATACAGTCGTCACCTGCATGGCCACTCTTTAGCAGACGACGTTTGTAAATACGGCGGGTAAAATTGATACAGTCGTCACCTGCATGGCCACTCTTTAGCAGACGACGTTTGTTAATACGACGGGTAAAATTGATACAGTCGTCATCTCGCGACTCTTTAGCAGACGACGTTTGTTAATACGACGAGTAAAATTGATACAATTATCACCTTGCGACTCTTTAGCAGACGACGTTTGTAAATACGACGGGTAAAATTGATACAGTCGTCACCTGCATGGCCACTCTTTAGTAGACGACGTTTGTTAATACGACGGGTAAAATTGATACAGTCGTCATCTGGCGACTCTTTAGCAGACGACTCTTGTAAATACGGCGGGTAAAATTGATACAGTCGTCACCTGCATGGCCACTCTTTAGCAGACGACGTTTGTAAATACGGCGGGTAAAATTGATACAGTCGTCACCTGCATGGCCACTCTTTAGCAGACGACGTTTGTTAATACGACGGGTAAAATTGATACAGTCGTCATCTCGCGACTCTTTAGCAGACGACGTTTGTTAATACGACGAGTAAAATTGATACAATTATCACCTTGCGACTCTTTAGCAGACGACGTTTGTAAATACGACGGGTAAAATTGATACAGTCGTCACCTGCATGGCCACTCTTTAGTAGACGACGTTTGTTAATACGACGGGTAAAATTGATACAGTCGTCACCTGCATGGCGACTCTTTAGCAGATGACGTTTGTCTTTAGCAGACGACGTTTGTTAATACGACGAGTAAAATTGATACAATTATCACCTTGCGACTCTTTAGCAGACGACGTTTGTAAATACGACGGGTAAAATTGATACAGTCGTCACCTGCATGGCCACTCTTTAGTAGACGACGTTTGTTAATACGACTGGTAAAATTGATACAGTCGTCACCTGCATGGCGACTCTTTAGCAGACGACGTTTGTAAATACGACGGGTAAAATTGATACAGTCGTCACCTGCATGGCCACTCTTTAGTAGACGACGTTTGTTAATACGACGGGTAAACTTGATATAGTCGTCATCTGGCGACTCTTTAGCAGACGACGTTTGTTAATACGACGGGTAAAATTGATACAGTCGTCACCTGCATGGCCACTCTTTAGTAGACGACGTTTGTTAATACGACGGGTAAACTTGATATAGTCGTCATCTGGCGACTCTTTAGCAGACGACGTTTGTTAATACGACGAGTAAAACTGATACAGTCAACACCTTGCGACTATTTAGCAGACGTTGTTTGTTAATACGACGTGTAAAATTGATACAGTCGTCATCTGGTGACTCTTTAGCAGTCGACGTTTGTAAATATGAAGGGAATCAAAGCGAAACTTTGAATCCCTTTTTCAACACGTTACGGTTTTCAAAAATATAATTTCAAGGACCATTTTCCAAACACAGTAAAATGATTTCCGTAGCATATGCCAGATCGTGTACTTTAGTCAGATTGCGGCATATGTCAGCTGTCCCGCGAGAAAACCAACATTGTGGATTCTGCGTAAAATATCGACACGGATCAGCCTAAGCATGCAGCGCAGGCTAACCCGGACAGACACTTTTCGTCTCCTGTAGATTGTGTGTTTCAGGACTCGTTTCTCTATACCTCTATCCCCCTGACACGGAATGTGTCGGCCCGGATTAGCCTGAGCAGTCCGATCTGGGTCGATACATTACGCATAATCCATAATGTTGGTTTTCTCTTCAAACGGCTCATGTTTAATCCAGGGGTTGTGAGTTTGAATCCCGACTTGACAATTCATTATTTCCGCTTAATCGTCTATGTGAGAAGGTAGCTAGTTGCATAAGGTTTGCAAGGAATTCTGTTGCGCGAAAGTCAGGACACACACTGAACTGGCCGCCATGATATAACTGAAATACTGTTAAAAAATGGCATGAAAGCGACATTCGGTGGTATATGACATAAATAGTATATCCGCCTTTTAAATTATATACAAGTATAGCAAGATATTTGGTCAAGAGGAAGTTTTAAGGATGCCTGCCCGACTAGATGGTTGATTGAATGAGTGTATGGTGTTTTACGCCATTTTCAATATTTTTTCAGTCATATCACGGCGTTTCCTGAGTAAGTTACCAGTACTACTGGTATATTTATCCTGACACAAGCCAGTCAGTTATAATGCTAACCAAGCGACCCTGAACGCCAATAATGACAGCCATTACTACCATGTTTGGTAGTGTCTTTGGTACGACCCGGCCGGGGATCGAACCCACGACATCCCGGACCCGAGGCGGACTCCCTACCACTTCATCACCGAGGCGAAAAGCGGTCATTGTGATCCTTGTGTACTTTAGATCAGACAGCAAAACTCACAAGAATTATCTGTGTTATAACTCTCTTCTAGAAGTCCGACGATTTTTGAAAACATTTTGGAAAAAAAGGGAGAAATGTATTAACACGTGGGAAAGGGTTAATCAGAACCATTCTCCGGAGGCTTCATATACGGTTGCTAGGCTATATGAGCAGATATATAGATAGATATATACATGTATATGTATTCTTTATTCAGTAACTTTATACAGTTTCTACTTACAAACAAATAAGTACATTGTTTATGCATAAAATAACAACGTTATGAATGAATAATTGGTTTGTTTTGGTGAAGTCTTACGCCGTTTTTCAACATTATTGTTTTTAACATTATTTTAGTTCTATCACGGCGAAAGTTCACTTATTCATTATGCTAAACAAACCAGTACTAGGAAATGTGCCCTGCACAAGGGCACTCCACCATGACCAAAGTGCCGCGACTGGGGATCGAACCCGGGACGCCCAGTTCCGAATCCCCGATGCTAATCACGGCGGTTTTTTCGTAGAGAACAGTTTTATTCCATTTAATAAAATAGCTTGCTTTTCACACTTATTGAGCATATTCTCCTTTTGCCACACAAGTTTTTATTCTTTTCAATGATTACACTTTCATTTAAACATAATTTCCTTATTTTGCAAAGATGTGAACATTCGAATATGTCGTTTAACTCGAACAAAACACTCACTCGGATGACAGATGAACAAAACACTCACTCGGATGACAGATGAACAAAACACTCACTCGGATGACAGATGAACAAAACACTCACTCAGATGACAGATGAACAAAATACGTCGACTTATCCCAGTCTTTACACACTTCCAATTTAGTTCAATCCCCTTAAACCCTTCACGATTACAAACAACGTAAGACTCCCCTACAGGAGATGACTTGAACCCATTGTGTGAAAAGGACATATACAAATGTAGCTGTGACCCTGTCGATAATGAATACATTTAAACCGCGTCTGTTGATTTCGGGTCTCACTGCATTTGCGTAGAGTGAAAACTCAGACGAAACGTTGCATCCACACGGTCTCATCAGAGTATTCACTGTCCGTCTGTACGTTATTGAGTCCTAGATGAACCATTTTTGTTTAAGAGAAAATGTTCCGGTATCACCATCCTCTTGTTTAAAATAAATAAAATCTTTGTCCGAGATGTATTCCCTTACTGCGGACATGTCTTGTTTAGGATTAACTGTTACACTATCCATATTAACGTATATTTTGTTGTTGTTCTGAGACAGACTGTCAACCAAACATTGTACACACTTAAATGTCATTGTTACCTTTAATAACATCATCGATTTTAGACTCGTCATCTGTGAAATATTCAACAATTCTTGTCCGCAGTCAAAATACTCTAGCCTTAAAACGCTCAAGTTCTTCAATGTTGGTAGGACTACACTCAGAAGCATCTGATAAACACTTTGTATGGATGTTAGAGAACTCTCTAAAGCAATTAAAATTAGAATTTCTAGACTTGGTGAGGACTTCAAACACTCCACAAAGGACGACCCAATGTTTGCACGTGCAAGTGTACATGTCGTCAAATGTATACCTTGACCTAATTCAACGTGACCCTTCAGATCATCCAAACTCAAATAATTCAGCGTTTTATGGCATAACAGGTCTATCTTATAAACACACTGGATTTGTTTACAACTGATACAACGTATGTCACTAAGCTTTATTTCTTTTAACTGTGTACCCCCTGATAGGTATTTGGCTAAATCCTCAATACCTGAATGTGAGAGCACAATTTGTTCTAATCCAATGCAGGTTATATGATTCAATGTTGGAATTAAATCACCTATATTTACATAAGGAAATCCATTAGAGCATCCTCCTACATGTAGACATGCCAGAGATGGCAAACATCCTGTTATGACACTAGCAATATCGTTAACATGTCTCTGTGAAGAAGCATTAGTTGCATGTAATTTGACAATATTTTGTTGATGAAAATCCTTCAACATGTCAGAATGTACACAGAGTGACTTGATCTTCTTTGTATTTATACATTTCAGCAAAGATTTACCGTTTTTAAAAAAACGACCAAAATGCGTAAAATCGATATCATGAATCACAAGCCCATCTGGAAAACTTCCATCTCTATATCCTCCTTCTGTAATGCAATCAAACAAGACAAACTCATTGGTTGAATAACGAACAATGTCGAACCGACACAGTGATTGTCTCCCTTTAAGCACTATTTCATCTTTATCTGCTAATTCAGCAATGCGCCTACTCAAAGCACCAACAAAGTCTGGCCTCATTCCGCTAAGAAATATTAATACCTGTGCCATTTCATGTACATCATTCAAGCATTTAAATGTGTGTAACATTGACGTAAGACGGCTGTCATCATCAACATTAGCAATATACATAGCTGCAAAATATTCTTGAAATGTCTTGTGGAGAAAAGACAATTTCTTTGAAGAAGAGGTTACTTTGCTACAAAATATTTCTTGTGAAAGTAAACCAACTTTCAAACAGAATTGAACATCATCTTTTGTTAAATTACGTATTTCAGACAGAGAATCCTGAAAAACCAGGGCGTTCTCTCTTCCCTCGTTGAACAAGGTGCAATAAGCTAATTCAGACAGGTTGACTAAGATTTGACCGTATTTGTGTATGTGTAGTGAGTGTACTAAGCCATGTTTAATTATTGAAACCTTTGAATCAGGTATGTCTGTTTTATTTGGCGTTTGTTGCCGTCTGTCTGTCACTTGAAATAAATACTCTATCATTTCACAGTAGATTTCTGTTTGTGTGTAACCACACTCTATATCATCATACCACATACAAATAATCTGTGTTAAAAGCAACGGAACCCCTTTTAAATTCTTGATCATAGGCAATCGTATGTATTCCAAACAAGAGTCAACTGTTTTATTTTCGTTGTGTATTTTCTTGTCCAATACTTCCAGCACATTCTTCACAAACAGATCCATCCTTGAAATTCCGTTTAGTTTAATTTCTTGTCCAATATGATGTTCTTCTGGGCGAAGAACTTCCAGTTTCCAAGGTCTGGTGGTTATTAGAACAGAGAACTTCTCTCTTGGATCAAGGAAAGGCAACGTTTCTGTACAGCTTTGTTCTGGCACCCATTCATCTAACCCATCAAGGATGACTAAACATGACTCTGATTCTTTGACCAAGACTTCATTTAACAAATCATGCAAGCCTTCTCTGACCAAGTCAATTTTGATCATTTCAACAACATTTGACGTCTTATGGTTACGAAGAGGTATATAAAATAGAAATTTGAATAATTTAAGAAAATCTTGGTCATCATTATCAAAACTTGTATTTGCTGGTTCACTGTATGTTGCAATTTCTTTGTTCGTGTGAATTGTGCACCAGGATGAAATAATTTTTTGACACAGTGTAGTCTTACCTCGACCTGCTTCACCAACAATACAAACTTTTCTTCTAATCCGTTGTTTATTCTTGTGAAACAATCCACATATAGACGTTATACTGTCCGATGATGTTGAATTAACATTGCTTTTGTTGGTTGCAGGCTTAACAAGTTGCATCTCTGGCATCACAAAAAAACCATCTACGTGTACCTTATCGCCAGCTAGGACTGATATGGATGATACACAGTAACCATTGGACATGTAGTGGTCGACTATCTCTTCCTTTAACTCTGTTGAAAGAAAATATCAAACTGTTAGTTTAATCGTTAATCAACAAAAGATGACCTTCATGTTGACGATTTAGAATATTCTTTTACCCTTGCCATGTAGAATTAACTATTAACCATCAACTAAAATACTCATGAAGGACACATCATATGAGATATGAAGTATGCAGAAGAATCAGGCTGTGTTTTAATAAACTGTTAATCCTTAATGATGTATTTTCAATATTATATATTTGGTACTTGATTTGTTTGCAAATTCTGAGACTGAGACAAAATAATCTTTGGTTACATAGGCAACACACGATTTACATCAGTAGGCATGTTCGAGTTAAAAAATTGTTTAAATCCAATTCAACTATATCATTTATATAAATATTAAGTTTTGTTGCGATCATTTAATATTTAGTAATATATTCAATTTGTCTGTCAAGATTTCAACATGCTCAGATTATAAATGCAGCCTCTAGTGTGTTAACATGATTTCCATTCAATTTGGCTTAAAGACATAGATATCATCTAGACAAAGTTTCAAGCTGCAGATGCAAACAATGTGGTCCTAAAGTGTTAACAAGATATGTATCAAATTTTGCCTATATTCGGACTTGGCCTTGATATCATCATGACATTTATTCTGACAAAGTTTAAACATCATCGAGTTAAAAATGCAGCTTCCAGAGTGTTAACAAGAATTTCCTTCAATTTGACCTTGTGACCTAGTTTTTGACCTGACATAAACCATATTTGAACTTGACCTAGATATTTTTAAGACAAACATTCTGACAATATTTCAAACTGCTTAAGCAAAAATTGCGGCCTCTGGAGTGCTTACAAGATTTCCCTTCAATTCGACCTAGTGACCTAGTTTTTGACTTCATATGGCCAAGTTTCGAATTTGTCCTAGATTTTATGGAGATGAACGTTCTGATAAACTTTCATGAAGATTGGATGCAAAATGTACCTAGTTTTTGACCTGACATGACCCATACTCGAACTTTGCCTAGATATCAGCAAGATAAACAAACTGAATAACTTTCATGAAAAGTGGCCTCTAGAGTGTTAACAAGCAAAAATCTGGCAAAGTTTCAAGCTGCTGAAGCAACAAATGTAGTCTTTCGAGTGTTACCAAGATATTTCTCAAACTTGGCCTGGTGTTTCAAACTTAGCCTAGATATCATCAAGACATTAATTCTGACAAATGTTTAACATGCTCCTGCTAAAAATATGGTCTCTTGAGTGATAACAAGAGTTTCCTTCAATTTAACTTTGTGACCAGACATGACCCATATTCGAACTTAGCCTAAAAATCAGCAAGATAAACAAACTGAACAAATTTCATGAATATTTGATGATAAAAGTGGCCTCTAGAGTGTTAACAAGCAAGTTCTTGCAACAATTCAAGCTGCTGAAGCAACAATTGTAGTCTGTAGAGTGTTAACAAGATATTTCTCAAACTTGAACTGGTGACCTAGTTTTAAAACTTAGCCTATATATCATTAAGACATTTATTCTGACAAAGGTTTAACATGCTCCAGCTCAAAACGGTCACCAGAGTGTTAATAAGATTTTCCTTCAATTTGACCTTGTGACCTAGTTTTTGATCTGACATGACCCATATACGAACTTGGACTAGAAATCGGCAAGATAAAAAAAATGAACAACTTTCATGAATGTTGGATGATAAAAGTGGCCTCTAAAGTGTTAACAAACAAGCAAATTGTTGACGACGAACAACGGACAAAAGGCTTAGGTGAGCTAAAAACCTTGAGATCACTCTAGATAACACATTTTGTATCCAATTTCCATGAAAGTGCTTACAACATTTATCTCCATGAAATCTTAGTCAAGTTTGAATTCGGGTCACATGGCTCTAAAACTGAGGTCACTTGGTCAAGTTGAATATAAAGATCCTGTGAACACTCTAAAGTTCAACTCTCTTTTTTCAGAACATCATGTTCCTTAAATATTGTTCAAGTTTGAAATAGACGTCAAGGACTAGGTCAGAATTTAGAAAATACCTTGTGAATAGGCTTGTTAGCTACATTATTTATCCATTTAATTGAATCTTCTTATTTGAAACATTCATTTCAATCAAACCGCTGTCAAATCTAAAACTGGATCACGTGGGATCAAAAGCTATGTCACTGTGTCAGCTTTAAAAAGTTCATTTCTATTGTTTCTGTCAAATCTTAATTGTTAGACATATCAAGGCAAAAGTTCTGACAAAGTCTTTCATGTGTTTACAAGATTTTTCTTGAATTTAGCCTTGTGACCTACTTTTTGACCAAACATGAACAATATTCGAATTTGACCTAGATATCATGAAAATAAACAAATAGAAAAGGTTCCACAAAGAGCAAATTGTTTTCGAAGGACGAACTATGGACAAAAGGCGATCACAATAGCTAACCTTCCCTTGAGCACTTTCTGGTGAGCTAAAAAAACAATTATTTCTATGTCTGTATTTTATGAATAACCTTGGAAGTGTAAGACTGACTTTCAAGCAAAAAGAGCACTTAAATGACAAGCATACTATAATTTACCACAATGCTCATACCTATACTGAACTAATTACATAATAATACATCAATTTATTATAATATGTACACTTGACTTTCAATATTATATTTATAGAAGGACTATTTGCTTATTATTCTGGCAAGACATGCAATGAGCTACGTCACACCAAAACTGATCTCAGTAGACAATTATGATCAAATTGTATACTTAGATTGATGATTGTAGATCATGATTATTCTCCAAAAGCTTCAAGGATGTGTGTGTGATGAAGGATCTTGACCAAACCGTGCTTAGGTGCGAGCTGATTAGGATGTCACAAAGTCTAGAGAGTCAGTTAAATGTAAAATAACATAATAACTTACCGTCAGTTTTTTGTTTATATTCTTTATCTGCAGGTTTATGCATATGATCCATTTCTTCTTGTTGCCTAATAACTGCTTCCTTGATCTTACATACCCCTGCTTGTGTTTTTTCTTCTAACACTAGCATACTTTCTTCTTTCCTTTGGCCAATCTTTTTAATCCTTGCTTCCGTTACTTTGTCAATTTCATAAATACACTCTACTGTCTTTCTTTCTAATGCCTCTAATGATTCACGTACCCTCCGTTCATCATCTGTTGTTATTGTTATCATATTACATTGGAGCTGAAGCAAAAATCATAATTTAGGAGGTAAAACATTGATCCGTAGCAATTTGAATTTCATTTTATACTTGAGAGTTAAATAGTTGCTTTTTACATTTCATCTTACAATATACTCATATAGTTCATGCTTTTTGTCATTTGTTGCTAAATGATACATGATTAACTCTGTTTCAAACAGTGAATATATCAAGAACATATTTCACTACACTGCCTGCTCCAAGTTATCTGTGTCAGCAGTAAGTAAGAGAAGCCCTCATCATTTCCCAAACTTGTTGAATTAAAGTGTCAAACAATAAAACATTGAGAATTTGGAGTACTACACAATTTAAGTAGCAGTGAATATGCACAGCTACATGTGATGTTTAATGATCAGCCACACGTCACATGTCGCTTGATTGAAAAAAGGAGCAAAGGTGCAGGAAAACCAACATTAACATGCGAACAAGAGAGCCAATTGACTACCATATGTTTTGAAAACGATAAATTTGCACATACATACATGTAATGTGATCTAAATTCTAAATGCACTTTACTTCAAAGTATTTATGCAAGCTTCTTAAACTTATAGGTGAACTTTGTATTTCAGGATAAGACTGCACGGATGCAAGTGTCCTATATGGTTGGAAACAAATGTTTCTGGTCGTTTTGATATTCCATTAACATTAATTTATAAACCAGTGTATGATAGTGCTGTTTTATTAGGTATGTGAATTCCTTGTGATAAGATCATTTTAATTATACCAGCATTGAATGCAGACTTTATTTTACTAAACCTTATGGCGGCATCTTCTTTTTGTGTTATAATTTATAAACATATTGTATTAAACCCATAAATTTGAATTGTAATTCAGAGTTATGTCAGTTCATTGCTTCATTTGGGTTTTACACAGTTTTCAACATTAAAATGGTAACAGAACACTTATTCATGAACCGTGGGTTAACAAACCAGCATTAGGCTGGGTAATGTGACTTGTCCAAGGACACTCCACCATGACCGCCATGTCAGGGATTGGGATGTCCTGTTCAAAAAACCCTTCAAATACCACTCGGCTCAGAGTAATGTCTGTTCTATTTTTTTTTTGGTAACAGAGATCTTGACACAGGTTCAGAAATAAGATTCCAAGCTAGTTCTCAATATTAGTTAAACACGCCTGGCATTGAAAATTAATCTGTAATTCTATTTGTAGTACCATTTACCTTGACCTCAATGCAGATGACTCAAAATGAACTAGCGATCTTGTTCTTTTAAGTCATTCCATAGGTCTAAACTTTTGTTTAATTTTTCTGTATAAGTTAGTAACCTTGACAAAATTGTCAATTAATGTCAATAAGAGTATAATATCTGGATCTGAATGAAGACTACATTACATTTTGTACTGATGCTTTATATTTGTTTGTGTCAAGCAGGGATAGCTTTGTCGGTAATACTGAGGGCTATCAATCAATGAGTTTTAGGCTCAAAATCCCGGCTCCGAAAGACTAAGCCATTCATTCTTTTGGATGATTGATACAAGTCGGTCTGACTATTTGCTTTTTGTCTTTCACCAAAGGGCTAAATATACTATATGGAAGGGTAGCCAGTACTCTGGGAAGAATGTGGTGTGGTGTACTGATGTGAGAAAGCAACTTAGGAGAACTGGCTGTCATGATATAACTGAAATACTTTTGAAAAAGGCATTATAATCCAATGTATCAATCAATCAATCTTATGTTTGTGATGTTATGCAGACTTAAGCATATTTTCTGTTATAGGATAACAGTATCCTGTGACTATTGGCAAAAATAGTACGAGTAAAATAATTCTAAGAATTGCTCATCAATAATTATCTTACTCTTGTAACACAGTACATCAAGTTAGCCAACCATTACAACCGACATTATTAACCAGTCTGAAAAATGTATGTTCGTTCTTGTTCTTCCATTCTCATGAATATTATTATGCTACCAACCGTTGATGTTATTTGTTGTGTATATTTGATTTTACCTGATGTAACTTGTCTTTAGCATCCTTCACTTTGGTAAGACCTTGTAGATGTGTTGAATCATTTAATACATCGTTCAGTATGTTGAAATAGCTGTTCAGATCTGTGGTTGGTGTCTCCATCTTTGCATTATGCATGATGTCATTTCTGGCATTTCTGACCTACATGTATAAACATAATTAAAAGTAAAAATATTTATCTAGAAACCACATTGTTTGAGAGCAGTAACAAATGTATTAACATTTCTACTAAACTATTTGAAAAGCCTCCTGATACTTTCAGAGAAGATTTTAAAATTGTTCACTATAGCCAATAAGGCAAAACAGCCCCCTGGTGGACATTTATTTTATCAATCAACATGGCTTGAATGAATCTTATATAGGGTCACCCAAAGAACATATGTACAAAATTGTATGACAGAGTTAAGTCATTATGACCTTTTACCTCAAAATATGACCTAAACAGGGCATCCCCTGGACACAATTTTCTTTCGCAAAAACATTTGTCAAATTGAACAAGAGGGCCAAGATGGCCCTTAATCAATGGATGATAGTAAATTAGTGCAAGGAGTGGACACTGTTAAAGAAATAGCTTATCAGTAAAAGCCATTTGTATCTTGAAATCTGACAAGAACTTTAATAAAAATGGAATTATAAATTTTTGTCATTTTGCGACTTTTCTGATGCCGCCTTAATAATGGCTTTTGTAGAGAGTCACTCAAAGAACAATTCTGCCAAATTATCTTGGAATCTGACAAGCAGATTATGGAGGAAAATGATTTTAAAGTTTGGGTATTTGTCTCAATTTCTGATGCCGCAGCAACCAAAGTTCTACACAGAATGTAAATCTTTGAACAATTTTGAAAGAGGACAAACAAAGGAACTTTGGCTCAGGTGATCTAAAAACAAGACGGCCATGATGGCCCTAGAGCGCTCACCTGAATTATGCAATGTGATTTCTAATGCAAAATACATCAAGACAATTATTCTGACAAAGAATCGAAATGCAACATCCAGTGTTTACAAGATTTTCCTTTATTTTGCCTAGTGACCTTTTTTATACCTGATATGACCCATATTCAAACATAGACTAGATATCATCAAGACAAACATTTTGACAAAGTTTAAACTTGCTCAAAGTAAAAATGCGGCCTCTGGTGTTTTAACAATATTTTCCTTCAATTTGGCTTAGTGCTCTATTTTTTAATCCAATATGACCCATATTTAAACATGGACTAGATATTATCAAGACAAACATTCTTACAAAGTTTCAACTTGCTCAAAGTAAAAATGCGGCCTCCGGTGTTTTAACAATATTTTCGTTCAATTTGACCTAGTTTTTGATCGGACATGACCAATATTCAAACTTGGCTTACATATTATCAAGACAAACATTCTGATAAAGTTACAACATGCTTAAGTTAAAAATGCAGCCTCGAGAGTGTTAACAAGATTACCCTTCAATTTGGCCTAGTTACCTATTTTCTGACTCAATATGACCCATATTCAAACTTTACCTAGATCATTCTGATAGAGCGTTTTCGGCTAATGCAATCCAATTACTCGAGTAGAAAATCTGGACATGCGCAGTACACGACAGGAGTAACCATTCACGAACGCCTAACCCCAGTATTGTGATGTTTACAAAATGGCAACCTTCTGTGCATCAGCCGTCGCCATCTTAGATCTCGTGTTACCCTTCAAATAGTGGGGGTTGTTCGAGTCGAGAGATTAAGCGCATGCGCAGTTCGCTTACTCGATATGTTCGACTTTCAACTCCAGTTACTCTCGTTACGCGAGTAAAAAAGTCGAAAACGCTCATAGAGTTTCAACATGCCCAAGTTCAAAATGCGGCCTCAAGAGTGTTAACAAGATTTTCCTTCAATTTGACATAGTGACCTATTTTTGACATTAGATGGCCTAGTTTCGAACTTGTCTAAGATTTGATTGTGTTTAAAAGTTCTGATAAATTTTCATGAAAATCGGATGCAAAATGTAGCATGTAGAGTGTTAACAAGGCAATTGTTGACTACGCACGACGCACCACGGATGGACGCCGTACAAAATGTGATCACAATAGCTCACCTTGGATATTTCGTGCACAGGTGAGCTTAAAGGGGAGCCAAAATAAACAAGGCCAAGATGACCTTTAATCGATCACATGAGTGATAGTATAGTAGCAAATATTTAACTGCAAATATCTGGAAAAAGTTGATCTGTAGCTTATCAGTAAAGGCTATTTGGAATCAGGCAATACATCTTTGAACAATTTGAAAGAGGACCACAAAAAGAGCATTCCTGTGAAGTTTAGTTGATATCAGCCCAATGGTTTAGGAGATGTCATTTGAAGCTAAAAGTTCAATTACCTGTACCCCTTTTCTGACACCACCTCATGGCTATCTTTTTTAACTGTACAAATTATGTAAGGGGCTACTAAAGGGACATTTCTGCTAACAAAAATTGAAATCTGACAAGAATTTAAATGAGAGCAGAATTATAAAGTATTGTCATTTCCCCCCTTCTCTGATGCCGCCTTGCTACCCTGCTTTTCAACCAATCAATATGGCTTGAACAGTTTTTGTAGAGGGTCACTCATGGAACATTTCTATCAAATTATCTGACAAGCAGATTCTGGAGGGGAAGAATGTTAGTGTTTTTGGCATTTTTCTCACATGTTGATGCCGCAGCAATCAAAGTTCTACACAGAAAGTATGTCTTTGAACAATTTTGAAAGAGGACCAACAATGAAACATCCAGGTCTGTAAGATAAAGTTGAAATTGGTCCAATGGAATGGTAGGAGTTGTCAGTTGAAGCTAAAAGATAATTTCATCCCTTTTGAGATGACACCTGGTTTCTATTATTTTATACCCAATTTATATGCCTCGAACAAATTAAAGAAGAGGACCACTGAAGTAAGATTTCTATGCAATTATCTTAAAATTAGACAAGAACTTTCATAAGAATGGAATTTTTTAAATGTTGTCGTTTTGCCCCTTTTCTGTCCACCTGGCTGCCATGTTTTTCAACCAATCAAAATTGCTTTTTGTAGAGGGTCACCCAAGAATAATTGTTACTAAATTATCTTGAAATTTGACTAGCAGATACAGAGAAGAATAATTTTAAAGATTGGCCATTTTCCCCTTTCTGATGCTGCAGCAACAAAAGTTCTCAATATAATTGAAATCTTTGATTAATATTGACAGTGGACCACCAAATGGACATTTCTGTAAAGTTAGATTGAAATTAGTCTAGTGGTTTAGGAGATGTTGTTTAAAGCTAATGGTTAATGACGGATGCCGCCGACGTCAGACGAGTGATCAGAATAGATCACCTTGAGCCTTGGGTTCAGTTGATCTATAAAGTTGGAGCCAAAGTTTGAGCCATCTTTGAATCCAATTTTTTATTGAGGTCAAATTACGCTAAATACATCCGCGGACCCTTTGATCTACACTACAGAAGTCCCTAAATAAACCTTTGTTTGTGTAGAAATGAGTGTATACCATCACCAGTATGTATTGAATATATGACAATGAGTTTAAATGCATTGCGAATGTGTATAGGATGCACTGGAAATGATTGATTTGATGACTTTTATTTTTTTGACCTTGTCTGAAAGTGAAAGTAGAGAATGCTAAACACCGGTTTGTCCGGGACCTTTTTTGTCGTAAATGACGGTAACCATTTTCGCCTGGTGAGTTCTTTCTTGCATAATACATGACCCCACATTTTCTTTGGATTGTTTTAAAGCTAAGAGGTAACTCTTTTCAATGATATAGGTGTTCTTTATGGGAAATGCTTAGAAAGTGTGACAATTGATGACTGAAGTTGGTCGATTTACATGGAAACAAAGAAGGAATTTATTTAGTGTATTGTGACCTAAAGAGGATTTGGGTGGAACATATAAAAAGTCAAATTTGTGTCAACTGCACATATTGAAGCATTCTAGGGTACTTTATTGGGTGGGATTCAGTCAAATTGCTTGAAAAATGATAAAATTGGGTGCCTGGAGTGTAATTTAGGTCTATTGGGGGTATCCAGCCATTAGGTTATAGCCTTTTTGACCATTTGCCATACACAATGATGTTTCTCAAGCTATAAAAAGTGTTCTTTGATTGGTTAGCTGCATACAAGAGGTATAAACATGAAGTATAGCCATGTCCTTAAACATGTGACACAGTAAATCCTAAAAATGTTATGTTTTTCTGCTTTTTTTGTCTGTGAGACCGGGATGATGTGCGAGCACATAAAACTTGCCGGACTCAATTCGCGAAACCTAGGTTTGGGTTGAATAGGAAATTTGAAATTTCTTTGAAAATAATTGCCTTATTGTCCTAATATTTGCTAATTTGCTTTCATTTGATATCATTCTCTGTAGATTTACACAAAAACTAGACCTCTGAGGTAAAAAGAAGTGTCTAAAGAAGGTTAAAAATTCACAAAAATGACAGGTCAATTTTTTGTCGTCTGCAAAAATGTTTGGATATAGTCAATCTGGTTAAAAATGATGATACTGCTTCCCTAAAATGTTTGTGAATGGTGCATAAATATAAAGTTTGATAATTTCTATGAACATTTGAGACAGAAAAATCTTAATTTGTGATGTTTTTTCTTACTTTTCCTTTGCGAAGTTCTATGTATTGCACGAAAGCATGAATCTTGGCCGAAAAACCTAAATTTGGGTGGTATACAAAAATCTAATTTTCTTTGATAATAACAACTTATTTGACCTAATATTTGCTTTTGTGATTTTGTTTTATATCATACTTTGTAAATAATTAGGAAATACCTATTATTAAAAACATATTTTTTGTCTTAAAGAGGATTTGGGTGGAACATATAAAAAGTCAAATTTGTGTCAACTGCACATATTGAAGCATTCTAGGGTACTTTATTGGGTGGGATTCAGTCAAATTGCTTGAAAAATGATAAAATTGGGTGCCTGGAGTGTAATTTAGGTCTATTGGGGGTATCCAGCCATTAGGTTATAGCCTTTTTGACCATTTGCCATACACAATGATGTTTCTCAAGCTATAAAAAGTGTTCTTTGATTGGTTAGCTGCATACAAGAGGTATAAACATGAAGTATAGCCATGTCCTTAAACATGTGACACAGTAAATCCTAAAAATGTTATGTTTTTCTGCTTTTTTTGTCTGTGAGACCGGGATGATGTGCGAGCACATAAAACTTGCCGGACTCAATTCGCGAAACCTAGGTTTGGGTTGAATAGGAAATTTGAAATTTCTTTGAAAATAATTGCCTTATTGTCCTAATATTTGCTAATTTGCTTTCATTTGATATCATTCTCTGTAGATTTACACAAAAACCAGACCTCTGAGGTAAAAAGAAGTGTCTAAAGAAGGTTAAAAATTCACAAAAATGACAGGTCAATTTTTTGTCGTCTGCAAAAATGTTTGGATATAGTCAATCTGGTTAAAAATGATGATACTGCTTCCCTAAAATGTTTGTGAATGGTGCATAAATATAAAGTTTGATAATTTCTATGAACATTTGAGACAGAAAAATCTTAATTTGTGATGTTTTTTCTTACTTTTCCTTTGCGAAGTTCTATGTATTGCACGAAAGCATGAATCTTGGCCGAAAAACCTAAATTTGGGTGGTATACAAAAATCTAATTTTCTTTGATAATAACAACTTATTTGACCTAATATTTGCTTTTGTGATTTTGTTTTATATCATACTTTGTAAATAATTAGGAAATACCTATTATTAAAAACATATTTTTTGTCTTAAAGGTCAAATTACGCTAAATACATCCGCGGACCCTTTGATCTACACTACAGAAGTCCCTAAATAAACCTTTGTTTGTGTAGAAATGAGTGTATACCATCACCAGTATGTATTGAATATATGACAATGAGTTTAAATGCATTGCGAATGTGTATAGGATGCACTGGAAATGATTGATTTGATGACTTTTATTTTTTTGACCTTGTCTGAAAGTGAAAGTAGAGAATGCTAAACACCGGTTTGTCCGGGACCTTTTTTGTCGTAAATGACGGTAACCATTTTCGCCTGGATTGTTTTAAAGCTAAGAGGTAACTCTTTTCAATGATATAGGTGTTCTTTATGGGAAATGCTTAGAAAGTGTGACAATTGATGACTGAAGTTGGTCGATTTACATGGAAACAAAGAAGGAATATATTTAGTGTATTGTGACCTTGACAGAGGGTTTAAACTAGATGCCCACAGGCAACATGTCGAGCCCGCTTCAAAGGTTTTGTCACAAACAAAGCACATTTTCATGCAATCGCAACACAGACTAACAAAGAGTTGACCTGATAGCAGCTAATTAAGTACCTTCTGCTATACCAAAGTGGTTGTAAAATGGCAAAAATACAATAACCAACATTTTATCTTTATTTTTGAGATACCCTATTTTTCTAAAGTTTAACAAACATCTCTTTTAGTACGTTTTGAGTATGAAAGGTTCAGGCATATTTAACATAGGAATAATTTAACGCACCAACACATGTATTGGAAATGTTATTTTGGTCGCAAATAGAATTATTCAGTTTCTTTCTTTCCATTTGAAGAATTTTGACAGATCAAACACTCAAATGTTTGTATTTCCGTAAATTTGTAAAACACTAAGTTTAAATGAAAGTGACGTATTTTATTGTTGTCGCGAAGTCAAACAATCAATTGTCAACATTTTAATCTTTAAATTTGTGACCTTGATCTTCCATGTACATACCTAGGTCTTCATTTGACACGCTATCTGATCATGGTGTACACGTGTGCTCAGTAACTTGGGAATCCTATGATGCATGGTTGAAATGTGGGTCAGACAAGGTACAGTCCTATCAAACATTTCTAATTTCAAGCTTTGACCTCTAAGTATGACCTTGACCTTTGAGGTAAAGGCATGGGTCTTGTGCGCCACATGTCACCTCATCATGGAATCATATGATACATGGTTGAGATGTGGGCGGGACAAGGTACAGTCCTATCATACAGTTCTCATTTTGACCTTAACCTCCAAGTGTGACCTTGATATTTGGAGTACAGACCTGGGTCTTAAGCACAACATGCCATCTTATAATGGTGAACATGTGTACCAAGTAACTTGGGAATCCTATGATGCATGGTTGAGATGTGTGCCATAAAAGGTGCAGTCCTATTAAACATTTCTCCTTTCAACCTTTTGATCTCCTCTAAGTGTGACCTTGACCTTTGAGCAACAGAACTGGGTCTTGTGCCCCACATTCATGGTGAACATGTGTGCCCAGTAACTTGGGATTCCTATGGCACATGTATTCTTATTTTGTCCTTTGACATCTGAGTGTGACCTTGGCCTTTGAAGTATATGCCTGGTCTTGTGCTTGACACTTCATCTCATCATGGTTAACTTGTGTGCCCACTAACTTGGGAATTTTTAGGATGCATGGTTTTGATTTGGGTCTGACAAGGTAGTCCTATCAAACAGTACTCATTTTGACCTTTGACCTCTAAGCGAGACCTTAACATTTAAAGTACAAGCCTAGGTCCTGTGTTTAACACACCACTTTATCATGGTGAACATGTGTGCTCAGTAACTTGGAAATCCTATGAGGCATGGTTGAGATGCAGGCCAGAGTTCTACCAAACAGCACTCATTTTAACCTTTGACCTCTAAGTGTGACCTTTACTTTTGAGGTAAGGCCTAGGTTTTGTGCAAAATTCGCAGCCTTATCATGGAGAACTTTTGTGCCAAGCTTCTTGGAAATCCTATGATGCATGGTTAAGATGCGGACCGGTCAAGGTTCGGACCGGTCAAGGTTCGGACAGACGGCTGTACAGACGTACATACACCAAACTGCCACTATGACAGCTATGCAAGCAAACTCGACACCAATGGTCATGATTGAAGCCCAATATATGGTAAATTGCTATATATACTTGTTTCCTTACTATTTTGAATTATTCCTCATAGCAGTAGCTTTATAGTTCTTTAGAATAGTGCGACAAAATGCATTTCCTAAACAATAATTGAAGTTGAAAAAAGGGCCATAATTCAAGCGAAATACCCAGAGTTATGGCCTTTGTAGTATACACTCTCCTTATGATGATGATGATGAATGCGTCCATAGTTCAATTTACCCACAATAATCATATGAGCTTAAAATGATACTGAAGGTTCTGCTAAAGATGTAATTGCACTTAATTCCATTTTGGGTAAAGGTTTCAGATAACACAGGTCAGCTTAAACAGAGCAACCCGAAGCACAATCTTGAAGAGAGGTTCTTGAACATACAGGAGCGTCAACATGAATCATGGGAAAAGTCAGAACAAAAAGTAAGAAATTACAAAAGAAAGGATTTTAAATAGTTTTTCAAAAATTGACATAGAAATAGCTAATAGACTGTTTAGATACAATGGACCGCGACTATCATAGTTAAAATGTTCGCATTTCAAGGACAATAATGCAGTATTAAGGTCTGAACACTAGAGAGAATGTGAAACAGCCGGGTGCCGGAACCTCCTATTTATAGTTACAGTACCCTTGACCCCAGGAGCCCAAAAGAATAATCCAATCAAAGATAATAATAAATACTTCCTTTACCACTGAGTTTAGTTGCATTATGTTCACTGTTACATATTGTGTCTCTGAAATTTTCTAAGTTAAGAAGGGTCAACAATCCAGTCAAAATACATGACAGGGTTATGTAATAATAATTGTAATACTTCTCCTACATTCTATTGCACATTTGATATAGTGAACAGGAATTAAAAAGTTTAGCCTAAGCTGATAGTTCAGTGTCCAATATAGGGGGGGGGGGGGGGGGGGGGGGATTGTGCTATTTCTCACACTATTTTGAATAATTCCCCCTAAATTTGTATGGAAGGGGGACTTTTTTACATAGAGAAAGAAAGAAAAAATGCATCAATTTGTTCATAAAATCAATTGCGCCCTTGTTTTCGAATCCTAGATTGTACACTGCAGTTCAAAGGATGTGACCTAAATGCAAAACATATAAAATTAGACAAGCTAAAAATGACAAAGTCCAAAAGTCCAAAACAATATTCCCCCATCCCTTCCTCAAAATGTATGACTCCAAAATCACATTTAATATATTGAAGTTCATTATCTATTATTTGTTTGTGAACAATTTGAAAGCAAACAAACTGAAAATGAAGCAGCAATGTATAATTCTCAAAAGCCATCAAAATTCAAACAAGAGGGCCATGATAGCCCTATATCGCTTATCTGATTATTTTTTTAGGGTCCTAATTTAGCTGCTCTACAAAAATAAGAAAGAAGGTCAAAAAGTCATGGTGAAGGTCATCCAATGACAATGATAATATTTGACTGTAAAAGATCACACTAAAGTCATGGTCACATGTTTATAAATCAATGTAAAGAACAAATGACAAATACATGGTTTTCGAAAGGAACCGAGCTCTCATGTATTTCAAGCTACTGAATAGAGTTGGTAAACATCGGATCATAAATTAAGACTTTATCTTGTTCACAACGTCAATTATAGAAATTTTGCAAATTTATAAAGGGCCATAATCCCGTCATGCATGTACGGATCTAGTTTTCGAAAGGAAACGAGCTATGGCTAAGTTTGGTAAACATCGGATAATAAATTAAGATCTTATCGTGTTCACAGACACTTTTAAATGGCCATAATCCCGTCATGCATGAACGGATCTGGCTGGTTTTCAAACGGAACCGAGCTCTTATAGATATCTAGCTACTGTATAAGTTTGGTAAAGATCGGATAATAAATGATGACTTTATCTTGTTCACATGGTCAATTATAGCAATTTTGGGTTTCGAAAGTTACCGAGCACTTATGGATATCTAGCTACAGGATAAGTATGGTTCACAAGGTCAATTAACAATTTTATAATCATAATCCAGTCATGCTAGGATGGATCTGGCTGGTTTTCGAAAGGAACCGAGCTCTCATAGATATCTAGCTACTGAATAAGTTTGGTAAATATCGGATAATATTAAAATGAAGTTCTTAACGTGTTCACAAGGTAAATTATAACAATTTTATTATCATAATCCAGTCATGCATGGATAGATCTTGCTGGTTTTCAAAAGGAACCGAGCTCTCATGAATATCTAGCTACTGAATAAGTACGACAGACCACGGACGCCGGACGATCACAAAAGCTCACCTACGTGACAGGTGAGCTAAAAAACAGGTCACACACAGCATCTTTAGCTTTCAATGAAGGGTTTTAGATAAACAAGTTTTCCCAAGTTTCAAAGTAATAACTTTCATAGTTTCCATGTAAGGACCTAACCGCAAAACTTAACCCACGCCGACGATCAAGTAACGACAATAGGTTGTCTTTAAAAATAAAGACGAGCTAAAAATCTTATTAGAATGCCAGAAAGGACAATTCCTATCATATCAGTTTACAAATTTTGTTTCGACTTGTTTCGACTTGTAGACATACCTTTTCAAACTTGTTTCCATGTTGTCCTAGATTTTCAGTAATTTGTTTCTGAAACTCTTTGTGGTTCAATATAACACTGATCAGACCAGATAAATCTGTATTATCTGCAGTGTTCTTGTCAGCGTAACCTTGAGCTGGCATGAAACACTTGGCCAGTTCCCAGTTAGCTGTACACCATGGTTTTGATGATTTTTTTAGATTTTTATAGGATGGTTGTCCATATCTATGAGCATTTTCTATCTCAGTTCTGATGGCTTTACACATGTGGCATGAAGTGTATGGTTTTCCTGGGTCTGTGTTGTCATGGAAACGACATGGTCGACCACAAATTCCCGGTGTTGGACATTTGAGCATATTCTGGATAGTATGCTTTGTGCAACTACCAGCACCAGAAAGTTTCTCTTTATGGAAGTTGTTGATTTCATCGATAATAAAATCCTGAATGCCTTCTTTGACATACAACAGTCCAAGCCCAGCTTTGATCCAGTTTCTGTAAAGGATGTCTTTGGGTTCCTCCATTCTATTGCGGAAACTGGAGTGGTGTTTTGTTTCTAAAAGGAAAACAACATGAACAGTCAATTTTTTCAAATGAAATGGAAACATTACAGACTAGATGTTATTTTGTCACACAAAAAATATGTCTCCTCAATTGCATTTGTCAATGATTGTAATACTGAAACCTTGGCCTTGAACTAAAGTAGTCAAGGTTAACCTGCACTTATAGTCATATGACCTTGACAACTAATTGCGACCTTGACCGTGAACCAATGTGGTTGTAACATGCATTCTGCACATTGTCTAACTCTGGTTAACATTTGTGGTGAGTCATTTCAAAATCCTTTAAACGGTTGAAAAGTTATTGAACAGACACGAAATATAATCATATGACATTTGACCTCTAATAGCGACTTTGACCGTGAACCAAAATGGTTGTAACATGCGCTCTGCACATTGTCTAACTATGGTTAACATTTGTGGTAAGTTATTTCAAAATCCTTTGAACGGTTGAAAAGTTATTGAACAGACACGAAATATAGTCATATGACCTTTGACCTTGAACCAAAATGGTTGTTACATGTGCTCTTGCACATTGTCTCAGTATGGTGAACATTTGGGGCGAGTTATTTAACAAGAAGGCCAAGATGGCCGTAAAATCAATCACCTGAGTGATAGTACATTAGTAGCAAATATTTAACTGCAAATATCTGGGAAAACTTGATCAGGAGTGCATATGAAACTGCAAGGAGTGGACACTGTTAAAGAAATAGTAAAATGGCTTATCAGTAAAGGCCATTTGTATCTTGAAATCTAACAATAACTAACATTCTAACAATAATGAATGAATGTATATTGTTTTATGGCGCATCAACAGCTAAGGTCATTTAGCAATAAGAATGGAATTATAAATTTTTGTCATTTTTTGCCTTTCCTGTGCTTGCCAATAAAACAAAACTTTTTGGGTGGAACAGAAAACATAACCAAGTACTTAATCATATTATTTATAAGCAAAGTACTTTGTAAGTCGAAAAAGGGTCATAATTCTTACAAAAACCTTTACTGAATTATGCACTCTTGGCTGTTGGTGGAGGTAATGATGGTAAAAATATTTTTATAAGTGTTTAAGCTATATCTCTAATTGTTTTCTAAAAGTCGAAAAAGGGCCATAATTCTTACAAAAACCTTGACAGAATTATGTACTCATGTCTGTTGATGGAGGTATTGATGGTGAATAAGTGTTGTAAGTTTCAAAGCAATATCTGTAATGGTTTTGACAAACAAGAGGGCCATGAGGCCCTGGAATCGCTCACCTGAGAATGGGCTATTCAAAACTTAACCCTTTCAGCGCCAATGGCAATAACATCAAGACAAACTTTCTGACAAAAATTCAAGCTGCTTAAGTCAAAAATGCAATGTCAATAGTGTTAACTAGATTAACATATTCGAACTTGACCTAGATATCACTAGACAAACATTCTGACAAGGTTTCAACATGCTCAAGCCAAAAATGTGGCTTCCAGAGTGTTAACAAGATTTTCCTTAAATTTGGCCTAGTGACCTAGTTTTTGACCGGTCATGACCTATAATCGAACTTAGCCTAGATATCACTAAGACAAACATTCCGACATAGTTTCATCATGCTCAAGACAAAAGGCGATCACAAAAACTCACCTTGAGCACTTCGTGCTCTGGTAAGCTAAAAAGTGAATTGGTACAAAAACCCTTAACCTAGGTGTGACACGGACGCCGACACCAATACCGAGGTGAGTAGTATAGCTAGTCTTTCGAAAAGTCGAGCTAAATAGTGAATAAGTACAAAAAACTTAATCAAAATTCAAAGTAAAAAAAGGGCCATAATTCTTACAGAAATCTTGAAACTGTTCTGTACTCTTGTCTGTTGATAGAGGTTATGATGGTGAATAAGGAATTGTAAGTTTCGAAACATTATCTTTAATGGTTTTGAAAAAGAAAAAAAATGAATTGATACAAGAACATTAACCAAAATTCAAAGTAAAAAAAGGGCCATAATTCTTACAAGAACATGGACAGAGTTATGTACTCTTATCTGTTGCTGGAGGTCATGATGGTGAAAAAGTGTTGTAAGTTTCAAAGCAATATCTGTAATGGTTTTGAAAAAAAGTGAAATGGTACAAAAAACTTGAGTTGTTACGCAAATATGTTTCTTCATCGTTAGCAGTGATTCATTAGGTAATCGGACAAAAAGAAACAGGATAAAAAGCAACGGGCAAAAAAGTAACAGTTTTTCACCGGATAACAGGTACATGTAACAGGACAAAAGGCAACAGTTCTAATATTTTCATTTCGGGTTAAACTATTTGTTCTTTCTCTCATTTAATACGTTTGTACATATATAATAGACACATTTCAATAAACGTATTTATGATTTATCTTTTGTTTATGCGAAAATTTTAACTTCATTTATCTGAAATTGCAATGTTTGTTTCCACTTTTCCACTTTCCCCACAATGTGCACAGAAGAAATTGCTCATTATAAGCAAATTCTCCTATTCCAATACTTTTTCTTCAATTTGTTTAAACATCCGACAGAAAACTAGCAATAGTTCTAAAATTTCATAATAATTGATGACAGAATATTTTGCGTGAAAAGGAGAAATTGTAATTATGATCAATTTCTCTTCTCCAACAATGTTTTCCTTTCGCTTTTTTAAACATCTTCAACAACATTTATTCGTACTGTAATGAAATAAAAATTAAAAATTAAAAAACTCCCAGCAAAACCCTGAGAAAAAGCTTATCGAGTCAAAGGAATGTCATCGTGAATACGCGATGGTTCCATCGCAAATCTGCGATTATCTGTTTTATTAAGCACTTGGGCTATCTTGTTGCATCCGTGGTAGAAAAGAAAATCAAATCACGGTGATGAATGGGCGTACGCCTATCTTGATGGACCAAAAATATTGTCCGCATTGAGATTTGTCTGCGGTGGCTCACAGGCGATGCGTTTTCCGCGTAAACTGTACACTATATGACCTTTGCCCTCTAATTCCCACCTTGACCTTAAACCAAAGACGTTGTAACGTGCGCTCTGCACATTGTCAAAGTATGGTGAACATTTGTTGTTATTTCAAAATCCTGCAAGCGGTTCAAAAGTTATCGAACGGACATAAAATATAGTCATATGACATTGGACTTCTAATTGTGACATTGACCGTAAACCAAAGAGATTGTAACATGCGCTCTGCACATCACCCAAGTATGGTGAATATGTGTGGTGAGTTATTATAAAATCCTTTAAGCCGTTCAAAAGTTATGACATGATTTGTGACTATTTCCATTACATGAGGGGAGACATAATTATTGAGCAGATAATCAGTCTCGAGAGTGCCAAATAACTCATGAAAATTTAGTATTAGTAAACATGTGGTAACATTTATCGAATTTAATCAGAGTCATAATAAATAAATCAAGAGTGAATCCATATTTATCTAACACGCCTACCACTAACTCGTATGCTTGCCTAACACTTTTCAAAAGAAGAGGACCATATCACTCATCACAGACATACCAGCACTTTAAAAAGAAGACATAATGCTGGTTACTATGATGTGCAGTGAAACAAAACTGTTAAAACAATGTTTTAAGAGACGTCAATGTTTAGCATTGATGGCCGTCTTGTGCAACAAAGCAGTACAGTTTGAATAATTTTCGTAGAAGCCTTCTAGGAACATTTGTGTGTCAATATGTCGAAATTGGTTTAGCGGTTTAGTTTGATGCCCTTTACAGATTTTTTTTTAGCGACAGATCTGAAGGTTTTGAACAATTTTGATAGAAGGTAACTGAGGGAAAACAAATTAAAAGAATTTTGAAATTTGGTCAGTGGTTAAGACGGAAATGTAAATCATTTTTATTTTAGCAACTCTGGCAGACCTCTTGTGTTAATTTGTTTAATTGTATTGTTTTATGCCGCTTTCAACACTTTTCCAGTTGTTTCACATTGTTTGCTGGGTTATTTACCAGAACTACTGCTCCATTTATAGGACACCAGCAAGTTTTAACTAAACCGAACATCCTGAGTGTCAAGGAGGGAAAGCCATTAATACATTTTTAATCTCTTTGGTATAACCCGGCCAGAGATGACCCCTGAACCACCCCACACTTGCCAGATGCTCTACTGCATGGCAGATACAGAAATTGTGCCAATGATTTAAGAAGAGATGTCCTTCACAGATACATGTATTTCCAATTTTAGCTCTGTTAGCCATCTAGAACTATAAAAGAAACATTTATTTTTAAATAGGGACAGTTGTTTAGGATGAGATCTTGTCTAAATATTTGGTTAACCTTTAGCTGTGTCTGCCATCTTGTGCAACAGAGCAGAACAATTTGAACAACTGTAGACGACAAATAACATAATTTGGAAATATATCTGTAACCTGAATGCTTTAATTTGATTGGCGAATTCTTCTTTCAGTTTGTTAATTTCACGCACAACCTACTTCACTAAAAAGAACATAATTCATAAAACATATAATAAGAACACATCAAGTGCTAAGTATGAATATACCCCAGAGTCTTATTGCCTATCTAAAAGGTCTAACAACTATTTTGGAGACACATTCTCTACCAATCAAGATATTTCTAACCTCAAGAAATGCTTTGGAGTTACTGACGAAAAAAAAACGTGTTGGTAAGCACTAATCCTGACCCCTGGTGTCCTAGCTTTAGTTTGCACTATGAGCACAAAATGGGAAATAACAATAATTCCAAAGCCAAGGTCATTACATTGAACATCCATAGGCATCACAACCTCTTTTCATGTGACAGGGTTATTATATCACATGGACGACAATACATATTGCACCAGACAATTTTTGAAAACATTATGAAACAAGAGGCCAAAGAGGGCCATTATCTCTCCACTGCCATTAGGCAAAAAGTAATCTCAAAACAGCCATGCCCCCTGGTGGCCATGTTTTCTGACCAATCAACATGGCTTGAAGGAATCTCTTAGAGTGTCACCCAAGGAACATTTCTGAAAAATTATTTGAAAATCAGCCAAATAGTTTAGGAGGAGAAGATTTTTAAAGTTTTCACTAAAGCCAATATAAGAGCCTAACAGCCTCTCCCCAAGGCAGCTATATCTTAAGACCAATCAACATGGCTTGGTGGAATCTGATAGAGTCACCCAAGGAACAAAATTATTGGAAAATCGGCCTGACACTTTCGGAGGAGAAGATTTTTTAAGTTTTCACTATAGCCAAATAAGGCAAAATAGCCCCGGCCTCTCGCAGCCATGTTTTTTTACCAATCAACATGGCTTGAAAGAAAGTGATAGAAGTTAACCAAAGGAACATTTCTACAAAATTATTTGAAAATCCGCCTTACACTTTCCGAGAAGAAGATTTTTTAAGTTTTCACTATACATGTAGTCATATACAGCAAAATAGCCCCGCCCCCTGGCAGCCATAGTTTTCGACCAATCAAGATGGCTTGAAGGAATCAGATAGAGGGTCACCCTTAGAACCTTTCTACAAAACTATTTGAAAACCGGCCAGATACTTTTCGGATTAGAAGATCCTTTAAGTTTCCAGTATTTTTTTCTTTCGGTTGCCATGGATAACAGAATTTTTAGGAGGAGATGATGTTAAAGCTAAAAGTTAATGACGGACAGACGTCAAACGACTGACAGATAGTGATCAGAATAAATCACCTTGAGCCTTTGGTCCAGGCGATTTAAAAATTCGTAGGAACTGTTTGTCACCATGACTTGTTCTCAACTCTTTTCAATTATTGTACCTTCATTTTCAGAGATTTTCCATATTTTTTTCTAGATGTTTTCAATGTCATCTGCTGCAGAATTGTTGTACGTGGAACAGGATTAAGATAACCATTTCTCTATGCATTGTGATGCATTTACAGTAGACAACAAGAGTAGAGAAAACATAGAAAATTAACATTCAAATTCTCACCTCAATAGTTGTAATGCTATACCATCAACATACTTTTGTCTTTGATTATATTCATTCTGGTAAAAATTGTTTAAAGATGCCTTCAAATTCTGCAATTCAAAATGAAACTTCAGTTCAATCAGTGTGCATAACCAGGGACACTATATTATGTAATATAGTGTCCCTGGCATAACCAATATACAACTGTCTTTGAAAACATTCGATATACATACATGAAAGTATATAATATCAATTCATGTTATGTTGATTTGTGGCCTGTCTTTAAATCTGCAGCAGACGACTTTAGACAAAATTAATGCAAATCGCTTTAAGGGAAAGTTTAATTATTGAAAATACATGTACATTTAGTTGAAAATGTTTTAAGCAATTTCTCCTTTTACAACAATGTTTTCAAAAGTTGTCTAATGGAAAGGCGTCAAAATGCATCTCCAAGGAAAAAATTGGTAGGAACTGTTTAGTTAACCCTTTCCCTCATATATAGCTTTCTGATGCCTCTGCAGCAGACAGTTTTTTGATAACATGGTTACAAAAGAATAAATTCCTCAAAATGATCAATTTCTCCTTTAGTCACAATTGTTTAAACTCTCTCTATTCAATTATTGTACTTTCATTTTCAGAGGTTTTACATATTTGTTTCCAGATGATTTCAAAGTCGTCTGTTGCAGAATTGTTGTATGTGGGAAAGTTTACCATTCCCCTCAGCCTATTGATGCATCTACAGTAGACAACAAGTTATTTAAAACATTGTGACAAAAGTGGTCACATGTAGTGATGAAGCGTCCGCCTCGAGTGCAGAAGCTCGGGGTTTCGGTCCCCAGCCGAGTCATACCAAAGACTTTAAAAATGATAGTAATGGCTGCCCTTCTTGGCGCTCAGGGTTGCAGGGTTAGCATTACAACTGATTGGCTGGTGTCAGGATAAAATTAACAGTAGTAACTTACCCAGGAAATGCCGTGATATAACTGAAAAATTGTTGAAAGTGGCGTTAAACACCAAACAATCAACAATCAATTATAATGGAGAAATTGTTCATTATGAGCAGTTTCTCCTTATTTCTCCATGAACCATAATGTTTTTCACTCTTTTTGATGAGTACACCAGTCACCATCATTTATAAATATTTTATGTCGCTAAATTTCCAAGGTCATCTGCCTATTTAAAGATATGTTGTTTGTAGGAAAGGGTCAACTATTTGTAATATTTAAATTATAGCACTTTTTTGATAAGAACTAATCAAAGAAATCACCATTTTTCTCATTCAGCTAACCATATCATCACTTCATAGCTTATTTGGATGTGGTCATGTTTAGATGCTTTGTGATGTTTCTCTTTCTGTATCTCTTCAAGAAACATTTATTTAATTACTTTACCCTTTACCGCATGTAGACGCTTTTTGATGCCTCTGTAGCAGATAACTTTTGAAAACATTGTTGCAAAAGAAGAAATTGCTCAAAACAAGCAATTCCTCCTTTTGCCCAAATATTTTCAAGACTGTTATATATACAGAATAACTTTCACGAATTTGCCAAAATGTTTTCAAAGTCATCTTCATCAGGTGATTGGGGGGTGTAAGCTTATAACTGTTCGTCAAATTAAATTTATGTGTATCAGATGAATCATCTATGGCTATATTACATGTGGATGTGTGTAAGAAAAGAACCATTAGAATACCATCCAATCAATAGGACTCTGAGTTGGCAGACGTAACAAGCATGACATGTGGATTTAACCCTTTGCCACATAAAGATGCTTTCTGATGTCTCTGCAGCAGACGACTTTTGCAAACATTGTGACAAAGGAAGAAATTGCTCGAAACGACCAATTTCTCTCTTTGCCACAATATTTTCAACTTTATTCCGTAATTATACCTGCATTAATAGGTTATAGTAGTCTGTAGAAATAATAATTCGTATACTTATGAAAAGTAATCACATACATAATCTTTTTTTTTCAACACAATGTAATAAAAGAACTTTTTTTTTTTCCTTCTTTCGTTTTCAAAAAAATATTTATTTCGAATTCAGTACAAGACTGTTTTATATTCAGATCTGAGATTGTTTGCAAGTGATAAAAAACACTTTGTTTAAATACTAAGATACATTATGGTATCTAATCATCAATCAAAAGAGTCATAATCTACCAATTTAAAGTCTTACCTTTCCCATTGACCTCACGAATGCGTCATAAATTCACAAGGTGGTCTGGTACTCTATCGATATTTGTTTAAAAGTAAAACAGCATATATAATATCATTGGTGGAGAACCAGTCAGGAAATCTTCGGCTTTTCACGGAGAATCTGATGAAAAAAAGAAATATCTTATAATCTGATATTAGGAATTAAGATAAAATAGCGCTGAGTTTTTAAGAAGTTTTGTTAACCGTTATATATATATATTATATATATATATATATATATATATATATAAGAGAAAATTATTTCGGTAAAATTTCTAACTTTCTTCTTTCGTTTTCAAATAATTATTTATTTAGAATTCAGTACAATCCTATTTGATATTTAGAGATGAGATCCATGAGTCACTTTGTTCAAATACTGAACTATAAAATGTTACCAATAGAGTTAATTCAGCAATATAAAGTCTTACCTTTACCATAGACATATGATGTCTCTGCTTTTACTTGTAGGTATAAGTGCGATCGTTAGGGCTACGTCATAAAATTTGAAGGGAATTTCCCAGGTGGTCTGGTAGTCTATATGTTATCATATCAATGCATATGTTTTATTCAATGGGGTACCAGTCTGAAAAATTGTTCTATTTGACAAAAGAAATATCTTATAATCTGATACCGTGTTAATTAATATTAGTGTCCCAGGTTAAACCAAAGAGTTATGATTGTAAATGTGATGTACGTCTACCATGGACTCGCGATAACTCGATGTCGAAAGCGACCCACATGGTGCTTCGAGATATCGGCGTGTCCAAGTGATCGCTGGATATATTATAAATTTAACTTTTATTGATAGCTTCGATATGTATTGATACATTTTGTCTATTTTGAAAAGCAGGATAGTGATAGTATCATTTCAAGAAAACTGCGCAGTAGCAGTTCTGATTGCTCGTATCAGAAATCAGATGCGATAATACCCTATTTTCAAAAGACAGATACGTAATCGGAGATGGTTCGAGTTAAACGATTTTTTTCGAATGTTCACATGTTCGAGTTACTGCGAGTCCTTTTTCCTTAACAGCGGAGTTAAGGGTTTGTTTACATGACACTCATCGATTTCCATGATCTTCCATAATCTTCGTAAACATTTGACAGTAAAGTATATATATATATGTAATCGTTAGTCAATCAAATAAGTATATATATATATATATATGTAATCGTTAGTCAACCAAATAAGTATATATATATATATGTAATCGTTAGTCAACCAAATAAGTATATATATATATTCTACATTAAGGGGAAATGCAATTTTTCTATGACTTAGGGCGAACTTATTTCTAAGAACTATTTTTGAAACATGATTAAGGTTATTTAGAGAATCAATTTACTACAGACCTTTTCAACTTATAAACTTTCTCTGTGGCCTTCTTATTTCACTCTAAACCCCAAATTAAGAAAGTTGTCTCCATAAGTGCTTCGCCTAAAGTAAAGGCGAATATACGAGACCCCTCAAGTCGTTAAAACTCCCCTTAAGTCGGTTTCTAACTATAAAAACAGCATGATGACGAACATTTAAAATTACATATCTTCTTATATTTAATGAATATTTCTTATATAAGTTTATTGTACAAATTTCTGTACAGAAGACAAACAGCATCTACCGTTTCCGCAATTATCTCTTAATTAAAGCGAATTATGTATCAAATGAGTATTTTCGACCTTACTTTCCTACGTTACTCTTTTTAGGTAATAGTTTATGGGATGACATTGTTCCTGACGTCCGTCCGTCTGTACGTCCGTCCATCCGTTTGTAGACTTGTTCTTGTGAACACGACACAGTTTACAAACGTGCACATATTGTTCATATTGGTACTATTGGCGCCATTGATGACCAGATTTGATCCAGACCAACTAGCAGGACGCCAGTGATGACCAGACTTACTACCAGAGATGACATTGATGACCAGACCAACTACCATACGCCAGTGATGACCAGACCAACTAGCAGACACCATTGATGACCAGATGTGATTAAGGCCAACTAGCAGATGCCATTGATAACCAGGTGAGATCAAGACCAACTAGCAGACGCTAGTGAGGACTAGACCTACAACCAAACGCAAGTGATGACCAATCCGCCTAGCGGACGACATTGATGACCAAATGTGATCCAGACAAACTACCAGACGACATTGATGACCAGACCAACTACTACACGACAGTAATGACCAGACTAACTACCAGACGCCATTGATGACCAAATGGGATTCAGACAAACTACCAGACGACATTGATGACCAGACCAACTACTAGACGACATTAATGACCAGACCAACTACCAGACGCCATTGATGATCATAATGTGATCAAGTCAAACAACCAGACGACATCGATGACCAGATGTGATTCAGACCAAATAGCAGACGCAAGTGATGATCAGACCTATTACCAGACGCCAGTGATAACCAGATGTGATCCAGACTAAGTAGCAGACGCCATTGATGACCAGACCAACTAAAAGATGATATTGATGAACAGATGTGATCCAGACTAACTAGCAGACGCCATTGATGACCAGATGTGATCCAGACTCACTAGCAGACGGTATTGATAACCAGACCACCTAGCAGACGCCATTGGTGACCAGATGTGATCCAGATCAACTAGCAGACGGCATTGATAACCAAACCAACTAGCAGACGCCATTGATGACCAGACCAACTAGCAGACGCAATTGATGACCAAACCAACTAGCAGACAACATTGATGACCAAATGTGATCCTGACCAACTAGAAAACGCCATTGATGACTAGACCAATTAGCAGACGACATTGATGACCGGATGTGATCATGACCAACTAGCACACGCCATTGATGACAGGACCAACTAACAGACGCCATTGATGATCAGATGGGATCCATACCAACTAGAAGACGCCATTGATGACCAGACCAGCTAGCAAACGCCATTGATAACCAGATGTGATCCAGACCAAGTAGCAGACGCCATTGATGACCAGATGTGATCCAGACCAAGTAGCGGACATCATTGATGACCATATTTTATCCAGACCAACTAGTGAAGGCAATTGATTACCAGATGTGATCCAGACCAACTAGCAGACGTCAATGATGAACAGACAAACTACAAGATCCCCATAAATGAACAAATCGCGTTCCATAAGCTCATTTGCATGTGAAATTTTCCGCGGTTTGTTTAGTGTTTGTTGAGGCCAATGGAACACTAATAAACCGCAGTTTCTTTGATGTTCGTTAATGGTGTTTGTTAGCCCTATCCAACAGCGTTCCATTAGCTCATTTGCATGTGAAATTTTCCATGGTTTGTTTAGTGTGTGACGAGGTCAATGCAACACTAACAAACCGCAGTTTCTTCGGTGTTCGTTAATGGTGTTTGTTAGTCCTATCGAACCGCGTTCCATTAGCTCATTTGCATGTGAAATTTTCCGCGGTTTGTTTGGTGTTTGTTAGGCAATGGCGCATTAACATACCTTTGGAAATACCCTTTTGTGTATGGTTTAGTTTTTTGGTTTCGAGTTATAATTATTATTCCGTTACGTTCCGCGCTGGCATTTGCCAAATTATCTATACTGCTAAACGGAAGCGATGTTTAGATCAGACAGAAGCAACTCTGTGACATTTTAAATTATATAGCATGTTCCCATAAGTGGGTTATGTGTGCAAGATGCCGTGTATAAAGGTATGATAACATTTCCTCACATTTAAACATTGATTTATTTGCATAGCACAGAAGTACGTACCACAACCAACAGTAGCTATCATTTGTCAATAGCAATAGTGTTATTATTAAAAGCTGCCTTTAGTTAGAAAATGTACGGCTTCTGTGTTACAATGTATTATGTATCATAATTCAGTTCATATTGTATTCCCCTTGAATGTGCAAACTACCGTGTACAATGGTATGGTAACATTTTGTGACATTGAAATATTGATTACCGATGTCATATTGTTATATTTCTTTCCACAGCACAGAAGCCCGTACAACTAGCAACAGTAGCTATCACTTTGTCAATAATAATAGTGTTTTTGTTAAAAGTTGGTTTCTGTTAGTCAATGTACGGCATTTGTGTTACAATATATTGTATATAATAATGCAGTTCATTGTTCCAGTAGTCGTTCATTTCCAGATAACAAAGAATCTATACTTTCGTACGGAAGCATTTACTACATAAGACAGAAGCCACTCCTTGACATTTTAATTCATACCGTATGGTATATTCGCCTTAAATGTGCACAATACCGTATAAAAAGTTATGATAATATTTCGTGAAGTAGTGTTCTTGTAAAAAGTTTGTTTCCGTTAGCCAATGTACGGCCTTGTGTTACAATGTATTGTATATAATAATGCAGTTAATTTTTCAGGTAGTTATTCATTTCCAGATTATAAAAAAAAAAAAACTTTTATTACATGCGATACATTTTCGCCTTAAGTGTTAGTTTTGTGATTTCAAGTTATGATTATTATTCCGTTACGCTCAGCGCTGGCATTTGCCAAACTATATATACTTTCAAACGGAAGCACTGTTTAGATTAGACAGAAGCCACTCTATGACATTTTAAATTATATAGCATGTTGTTATAAGTGGGTTATGTGGTCAAGATGCTTTGTACAAAGGTGTGATAACATTTCGTCTCATTTAAACATTGATATATTTCCATAACACAGAAGTACATACCACAACCAACAGTAGCTATTACTTGTCAATAACAATAGTATTATTATTAATATGATTGAAATATGATTACGTATGTCATATTGTCATATTTCTTCCCACAGCACAGAAGAACGTACAACTAGCAACAGTAGCTATCCCTTTGTCAATAGTAATAGTATTCTTGTTAAAAGTTGGTGTCTGTTAGTCAATGTACGGCATTTGTGTTACAATATATTGTATATAACAATGCAGTTAATTCTTCCTGTAGTCGTTCATTTCCAGATTACAAAGAATCTATACTTTCATACGGAAGCATTTACTACATAAGACAGTAGCCAATCCTTGACATTTTAATTCTTACCGTATGGTATATTCGCCTTAAATGTGCACAATGTCGTCTAAAATGTTATGATAATATTTCGTGACGTAATGTTCTTGTAAAAAGTTGTTTCCGTTAGCCAATGTACGACCATTGTGTCACAATGTATTGTATATAATAATGCAGTTAATTGTTCAGGTATTTATTCATTTACAGTTGATAAAGAAACCCCTTAGTCACTTTTATTATATTCTATACATTCTCGCCTTAAGTGTTAGTTTTGTAGTTTCAAGTTATCATCATTATTCCATTACGTACAGCGCTGGCATTTGCCAAACTATCTATACTTTCAAACGGAAGCAATGTTAAGATTAGATAGAAGCAACTCTATGACATTTTAAATTGTATATCATGTGTCCATAAGTGGGTTATGTGTGCAAGATGCTGCGTATAAAGCTGTGATAACATTTCATCACATTTAAACATTGATTTATTTCCATAGCACCGCAGTACGTACCAAAAACAAGAGTAGCCACTACTTGTCAATAGCAATAGTGTTATTATTAAAAGCTGCCTTTAGTTAGAAAATGTACAGTTTCTGTGTTACAATGTATTATTTATAATAATTCAGTTAATATTGTATTCGACTTAAATGTGCAAACTACCGTGTACAATGGTTTGGTAACATTTTGTGACATTGAAATATTGATTACCTATGTCATATTGTCATATTTCTTTCCACAGCACAGAAGCACGTACACATAGCAACAGTAGCTATCACTTTGTCAATAGTAATAGTGCTTGTGTTAAAAGGTAGTTTCTGTTAGTCAATGTACGACATTTGTGTTACAATATATTGTATAATAATTCAGTTCATTGTTCCAGTAGTCGTTCATTTCCAGATTACAAAGAATTTAAACTTTCATACAGAAGCATTAACTACATAAGACAGTAGCCACTCCTTGACATTTTAATTCATACCGTTTGGTGTATTCCACTTTAATGTGCACAATACCGTATGAAATGGTATTATAATATTTCGTGACGTAGTGTTCTTGTAAATGTTTGTTTCTGTTAAGCAATGTACGGCATTTGTGTTACAATATATTGTATATAATAATGCAGTGCATTGTTCCAGTAGTCGTTTATTTCCAGATTACAAAGAATCTATACATTCGTACGGAAGCATTTACTACATAAGACAGTAGCCACTCCTTGACATTTTAATTCATACCGTATGGTATATTCGCCTTAAATGTGCACAATACCGTAAAAAAAGTTATGATAATATTTTGTGACGTAGTGTTCTTGTAAAAAGTTTGTTTCCGTTAGCCAATGTACGGCCTTGTGTTACAATGTATTGTATATAGTAATGCAGTTAATTTTTCAGGTAGTTGTTCATTTCTAGATCATAAAGTAAACCCCTTAGTCACTTTTATTATATTCGATACATTTTCGCCTTAAGTGTTAGTTTTATGGTTTCAAGTTATGAGTATTATTCCGTTACGTTCAGCGCTGGCATTTGCCAAATTATCTATACTTTCAAATGGAAGCAATGTTTAGATTAGACAGAAGCAACTCTATGGCATTTTAAATTATATAGCATGTTGTCATAAGTGGGTTATGTATGGAAGCCCTGGAGGGACTTCTTACTTCAATACTTCTAACTTCCATACTTCTAACTTCATTACTTCTAACTTCCAAACTTTTAACTTCTAACTTCCAACTTCATCACTTCTAACTTCTAACTTCATTACTACATTCACTATTAACTTCTAACTTCATTACTTCTAACTTCCAACTTCATCACTTTTATCTTCTAACTACATTACTTCTAACTACATTCACTTCTAACTTCTAACTTCATTACTTCTAGCTTCCAACTTCCTCACTTCTAACTTCATTACTTTTAACTTCATCACTCCTAACTTCTAACTTCATTACTTCTAACTACATTTACTTCTAACTTCATTACTTCTAACTTCCAACTTCCTAACTTCTAACTAGTAATGAAGTTAGAAGGTAGACGTTTGGAAGTTAGAAGTAATGAAGTTAGAAGTATGGAAGTTAGCCGTATTGAAGTTAGAAGTAAGGAAGTTGGAAGTTAGAAGTAATGAAGTTAGAAGTTAGAAGTTTTGAAGTTAGAAGTAATGAAGTTAGAAGTAAGGAAGTTGGAAGTTAGAAGTAATGAAGTTATAAGTGAATGTAGTTAGAAGTTAGAAGTGATGAAGTTAGAAGTTATGAAGTTAGAAGTTTAGAAGTTAGAAGTAATGAAGTTAGAAGTATGGAGGTTAGAAGTATTGAAGTAAGAAGTCACTCCAGGGCTTCCATAGTTATGTGTGCAAGATGCCGTGTATAAAGTTATGATAACATTTTATCACATTTAAACATTGATTTATTTCCATAACACAGACGTACGTACCACAACCAACAGTAGCTATTATATGTCAATAGCAATAGTGTTATTATTAAAAGCTGCCTTTAGTTAGAAAATGTACGGCTTCTGTGTTACAATGTATTATTTATAATAATTCAGTTAAAATTGTATTCGACTTAAATGTGCAAACTACGGTTTACAATGGTTGGGTAACATTTCGTGACATTGAAATATTGATTACCTATGTCATATTGTCATATTTATTTCCACAGCACAGAAGCACATACAACTAGCAACTATATATCAGTAGCTATCACTTTGTCAATAGTAATAGTGTTCTTGTTAAAAGTTGGTTTCTGTTAGTCAATGTACGGCATTCGTGTTACAATATATTGTATATAGTAATGCAGTTAATTCTTCCAGTGGTCGTTCATTTCCAGATTACAAAGAATCTAAACGTTCATACGGAAGCATTTAAGACAGTAGCCACTCCTTGACATTTTAATTCTGACCGTATGGTATATTCGCCTTAAATGTACACAACGTCGCATAAAATGTTATGATAATATTTCGTGACGTAGTGTTCTTGTGAAACGTTTTTCCCGTTAGCCAATGTACGGCCTTTGGGTTACAATGTATTGTATATATTTGCAGTTAATTGTTCAGGTAGTTATTCATTTACAGTTAATAAAGAAACCCCTTAGTCACTTTTATTATATTCGATACATTTTCGCCTTAAGTGTTAGTTTTGTAGTTTCAAGTTATCATCATTATTCCGTTACGTTCAGCGCTGGCATTTGCCAAACTATCTATACTTTCAAACGGAAGCAATGTTAAGATTAGACAGAAGCAACTCTATGACATTTTAAATTGTATATCATGTGTCCATAAGTGGGTTATGTGTGCAAAATGCTGCGTATAAAGCTGTGATAACATTTCATCACATTTAAACATTGATTCATTTCCATAGCACAGCAGTACGTACCACAACCAACAGTAGCTATTACTTGTCAGTAGCAATAGTGTTATTATTAAAAGCTGCCTTTAGTTAGAAAATGTACGGCTTCTGTGTTACAATGTATTATTTATGATAATTCAGTTAATATTGTATTCGACTTAAATGTGCAAACTAGCGTGTACAATGGTTTGGTAACATTTCGTGACAATGATATATTGATTACTTATGTCATATTGTCATATTTCTTCCACAGCACAGAAGCACGTACACATAGCAACAGTAGCTATCACTTTGTCAATAGTAGTAGTGCTCTTGTTAAAAGTTGGTTTCTGTTAGTCAATGTACGACATTTGTAATACAATATATTGTATAATAATGCAGTTCATTGTTCCAGTATTCGTTCATTTCCTGATTACAAAGAATCTTAACTGTCATACGGAACCATATACTACATAAGAGAGTAGACTCTCCTTGACATTTTAATTCATACCGTATGGTATATTCGCCTTAAATGTGCACAATGTCGTATGAAATGTTATGATAATATTTCGTGACGTAGTTCTCTTATAAACAGTTTGTTTCCGTTATAAAAAGTTTGTTTCCGTTAGCCAATGTACGGCCTTTGTGTTACAATGTATTGTATATAATAATGCAGTTAATTGTTCAGGTAGTTATTAATTTCCAGATAAAGAAAACCCCTTAGTCACTTTTATTATATTTGGTACATTTTCGCCTTAAGTGTTAGTTTTGTGATTTCAAGTTATGATTATTATTCCGTTACGTTCAGCGCTGGCATTTGCTAAATTATCTATACTTTCAAACGGAAGCAATGTTTAGATTAGACAGAAGCAACTCTACGACATTTTAAATTATATAGCATGTGTCCATAAGTGGGTTATGTGTGCAAGATGCTGTGTATAAAGGTGTGATAACATTTCATCACATTTAAAAATTGATTTATTTCCATAACACAGAAGTACGTACCACAACAAACAGTAGCTATAACTTGTCAATATTAATAGTGTTATTATTAAAAGCTGCCTTTATTTAGAAAATGTACGTCTTCTGTGTTACAATGTATTATTAAAATAATTCAGTTAATATTGTATTCGCCTTAAATGTGCAAACTAGCGTGTAAAATGGTATGGTAACATTTCGTGACATTGAATTATTGATTACTTATGTCATATTGTCACATTTCTTTCCACAGCAAAAAAGCATGTACAACTAGCAACAGTAGCTATCACTTTGTCAATAGTAATAGTGTTCTTGTTAAAAATTGGTTTCTGTTAAGCAATGTACGGCATTTGTGTTACAATATATTGTATATATAATGCAGTGCATTGTTCCAGTAGTCGTTTATTTCCAGATTACAAAGAATCTATACTTTCATACGGAAGCATTTATTACATAAGACGTAGTCACTCCTTGACATTTTAATTCATACCGTATGGTATATTCGCCTTAAATGTGCACAATACCGTAAAAAAAGTTATGATAATATTTTGTGACGTAGTGTTCATGTAAAAGGTTTGTTTCCGTTAGCCAATGTACGGCCTTGTGTTACAATGTATTGTATATAATAATGCAGTTAATTTTTCAGGTAGTTGTTCATTTCTAGATTATAAAGTAAACCCCTTAGTCACTTTTATTATATTCGATACATTTTTGCCTTAAGTTTTAGTTTTATGGTTTCAGGTTATGATTATTATTCCGTTACGTTCAGCGCTGGCATTTGCCAAATTATCTATACTTTCAAACGGAAGCAATGTTCAGATAAGACAGAAGCAACTCTATGACATGTTAAATTATATAGCATGTTGTTATGAGTGGGTTAGGTGTGCAAGATGCCGTGTATAAAGGTATGATAACATCTCATCACATTTAAACATTGATTTATTTCCATAACACAGACGTACGTACCACAACCAACAGTAGCTATTATATGTCAATAGCAATAGTGTTATTATTAAAAGCTGCCTTTAGTTAGAAAATGTACGGCTTCTGTGTTACAATGTATTATTTAAAATAATTCAGTTAATATTGTATTCGACTTAAATGTGCAAACTACGGTTTACAATGTTTGAGTAACATTTCGTGACATTGAAATATTGATTACCTATGTCTTATTGTCAAATTTATTTTCACAGCACAGAAGCACGTACAACTAGCAACAGTAGCTATCACTTTGTCAATAGTAATAGTTCTTGTTAAAAGTTGGTTTCTGTTAGTCAATGTACGGCATTCGTGTTACAATATATTGTATATAGTAATGCAGTTAATTCTTCCAGTAGTCGTTCATTTCCTGATTACAAAGAATCTAAACTTTCATACGGAAGCATTTACTACATAAGACAGTAGCCACTCCTTGACATTTTAATTATTACCGTATGGTATATTCGCCTTAAATGTACACAATGTCGTATAAAATGTTATGATAATATTTCGTGACGTAGTGTTCTTGTGAAACGTTTTTCCCGTTAGCCAATGTACGGCCTTTGGGTTACAATGTATTGTATATATTTGCAGTTAATTGTTCAGGTAGTTATTCATTTACAGTTAATAAAGAAACCCCTTAGTCACTTTTATTATATTCGATACATTTTCGCCTTAAGTGTTAGTTTTGTGGCTTCAAGTTATGATTATTATTCCGTTATGTTCAGCGCTTGCCTTTGCCAAAGTATCTATAATTTCAAACGGAAGCAATGCTTAGATTAGACAAAAGCAACTCTATGACATTTTAAATTATATAGCATGTTCCCATAAGTTGGTTGTGTTCAACATGCCTTGTATACAAGTATGATTACATTTTATCACATTTGAATATTGATGGATTTCCATAGCACAAAATTACGTACCGCAACCAACAGTAGCTATTACTTTGCAATAGTCATAGTGTTATCATTTAAAGCTGTCTTTAGTTAGAAAATGAACGGAAGCAAGCAAAACGGGCAACCGTGTCAATTACTTCGCAATAATAATATTATTGAAACATTTTAATTTCGTAAGCAGACGTTATAGTTGTGATCCACGACGTGTTGTATATAATAAACGAAATAATGCTTTTCCAGAAAGTCAGTAATGTTCAGATAAAAAATAACCTTATATCGCATATTCAACAAAAATAAAGTTGTTGTTATAAGTTGCCTTCATTTACCAAATTATCTATATTTTCAAACGGAAGCAATTTGTAGGTTAAACCGTTGCCACTCTTTGACATTTTAAATTATACAGCAGGTTTGAATAAGTGGATTATGTGTGCAAGATACCACATATAAAGGTATGATAACATTTCATCACATTTAATCATTGATGTATTTCCATATCACAGAAGCAGGGACGTAGATAAGAATAAGCAGCTCCACCTGTACACCTGTATCACATGGATAAATAAAATTGTCCAAGTTTTCACATTTTGTAGCAAATAAAACTTTTAAGTCACATTTGGGACACAGGCAAAACATACATATTCGGAAAGCTTAAAATGTCAACATAAGTTAGAAATACATTGAACAAATGGAATTTCTTTGTATTTTGAATAATTACTGGTTGAAAAGACTCAGGTATTGTGATTTCTGAATTTTATTAATTTTATCCAAAAATTGATAGACGGACATTATTCATCAGGATAAAATAGTATCAAAATGTGTAGTGTATTAAAGTATTTTTTTATCTATTGCAACAGAACAATGTTTAAAATTCCAGAAACTATCTTTTTTAATTTCATATCTTCAATAGTTTATGAGTTTTACTTGCTACACATATTGGGAAGGGTGATATTCTAGTATACAATTTAGTAACGTATATCCTCTTATCTACTTCCCTGCACAGAATAACGTACAGCAACCAACAGTTGTTATTACTTGTCAATAGCAATAGTGTTGTTAATAAAAGCAGCCTTTAGTTAGACTTTCATACGGAAGCATTTACAAGATAAGACGGTATATTCGCCTTAAGTTTGGAACGCCTTTGCTGCCTCATTATACAGTATTTGTTTTTATTCTGTGTAACATATCAGAACGTAGATTGTACATATCACAACGACGTGTACACATCACATAAAGAAAAGAGCATATAATATAATGAAGTATGCACATAACGAATGGGGAAGGAACAAGACACAACGATCGGTACAGATCACATAATGAGGTATACTCATAACGAAATGGATAATTCACAAGAGACAACGACCAGTATACACAGTATAATGAAGTGTGCCTATAACGGAACGGAGTATCCACCTAACACATTAATGTACATATCATAAAGGAGTATGGCATGATAGTGTAAAGACTACACAGAATACAAACAAATATTGTATAATGAGGCAGCAAAGGCGTTCCATAGTGCAACATATCGTCTGAAACGTTATGATAATATTTCGTGACGTAGTGGTTTTTTTTAAAGTTTGTTTCTGTTGCCAATGTACGGCCTTAGTGTTACAATGTTTTGTATATAATAATGCAGTTAATTGTTCAGGTAGTCGTAAATTTCCAGATTATAAAGAACCCCTTAATCACTTTTATTATATTCGGTACATTTTCGCCTTAAGTGCTAGTTCTGTGTTATTATTCCGTTATGTTCAGCGCTGTCATTTGCCAAATTATCTATAGTTTCAAACGGAAGCAATGCTTAGATTAGACAGAAGCAACTCTATGACATTTTAAATTATATAGCATGTTCCCATACGTTGGTTATGTGTTCAGGGGCATGATGACATTTCATCACATTCAAACATTGATTTATTTCCATACCACAGAAGTATGTTCCGCAACCAACAGTAGCTATTACTTTTCAATAGCCATAGTGTTAATATATTTATAGGTGCAACCTATTAACGAAAAAACATAAAATGATTGTAAACAAAATATTAAAGAGTATTCTATGGCCATCAAAAAATATTTAAAAATAGACGATAAAAATCTTCATGTCATGGGTTTTGCATGATATTGACATGTTTGGGATTCGTATTACTGTCGTCTATTTATACGGACAGAAAATAATAAGGTAAAGATTTTCAGAAATTTAAAATGAATTAATAATGACCAATGTTTATGACCCTTAATGTGTCATCTGAATGATGGTATGATGGTATAGAAGCAAATGTGTAACTGATTGTATCAGGGGTAAATTTGTTTATTTCAGCTCTTTTCTGATGCCACCTAGCGACTACCTTTTGCAACCATTCAATATGGCTGAAACAAATTATGGAGGTCAAGTTTCTGCTTAACCATTTCCTTAATAAAGTCGGCTTCTTAAGCCTCTATACGACGTAGGAAACGTTTGCAACTAAAGGAACAATAATTGCTCATTATGAGCTATGTATACTTTTGTCACAATGCCCGGTCAATACTTATACTTTCATTTATAGATATGTTATCTCTTTGCCAAGTTGTTTTCAAAGTCGTATGTAGCAGATTTGTTGTATGTAGGTAAGGGGTAATCATCTTGATATTGATAATAAACAAGTGGATAAAGATGGTCTTAAATCGACCACAATTTAATTGGTTAGTTTAAAGTTCAATTGAACCCTTTTCTGATGCCACCAGATTGTTATTTCTTTCGGCCAATCTATATAGCTTCTACCATGACTGCCATGAGTTTCAACAGATCAAGATCGCTTGAATAATTGAACGGATTATGAGTAGATGTAAATTGAAGCTTTGAGTTCATTTAACCTCATATCTGATGCTGAAAAATTGCTTGGTCCTTCAGACAATCAAAATGACTTCTATTAATTGTGTAACGCCTTGGTGGTTTAGTGGTAGAGCGTCCGTTTCGGGTGCAGGAAGACGAGAGATAGATCCCCGTCCGGTTCATACTAAGGACTTTAAAATGGAAGAAATGGCTGCCCTTCTTGACGTTAGGGGATGCGGAGTAAACAAATATTGACTGACTAGTGTCAGGATAAATAAACCAGTAGTACTTGTAACTTATCCAGGAAACATGTGATATAGCTGAAACCATAGTGGCCCTGGATCGTTCATCAAATAGTCAATGACAAAAACTCTTTCGAACTTGGCCTAGATATCATTACAAGACAATCCCCGACAAAATACTGCTTCCAGACTGTTAACAATATTTTCCTTCAATTTGACCTAGTGACCTTGTTTTTTTTATCAGACATGACCAACATTCAAATCTTACAATCTTCAAAACACCAATTCAAGTTGAAAATGGGACCTCCTCCAGTGTTTACAAGAAATTCCTTCAATTTGACATTGCAACTAAGATTTCTTTCCGAAATGACCCATATTCGAACCCGCCCTAGATATTATCAAGACATACCTTCTAGCAAAGTTTCAAGCTGCTTAAGAACAAAATAGAATCTCTGCAGCAGTGTTAACAAGATATTTCTTAAATTTGGCCTAGTGACCTGGTTTTTGACGAGTTATGACCTATAGATACGTTTGTCAAAATAGTCGGCCAAAATACAAAAACACCAATCAATGCGATACGTGGAGCATGTATCAGCCGATCTCCACCTACACCTTCAGAAATTCTCAATGACGAGGCAAAGAAATCCCGCATTCATCATGACTCGGCGGATAGTTCACGATTGTAACATGCTAGTGGCTAACTGTTCTTTTTGTAATAAGGATATGCGTGTTTATACGGACTACGATTTCTGGACTATGATTCAAACAAAACGCTCGAAGAGCAGTTGTGTCGTGATCTATAATGATAGATATGACAATATACATTAAACAATGAATAATGATAACTAATGAAACACCGGTTAATATATTCTATACAACTATTGAAAGTATATGTGATATTGTTTTGCGAAGATTGTCGATGACTAATTATGCACAAAAGAACAGAATCGATCATCGCCAAAGTACGCACGATGTTAACATTTATCTCATCCTACTCTATGAAATAATAGAATACTTTGATTTGTCAAATTATCTTATAGTGAGAGTTAGAAGGATCGGAGTACCGTTAAAAGCAGTCTTACCTTTACTAATTTTCACAATCGAGAGAAGATCGTGTTGTCAAAACACGTTTCGATGATGTTGTTACAAAACAAAAATGCATATACCCTTACCTCATACGGACTTAACGAGTTTTGATGTAGTAAACGGAGCACGTGCTCTCTATGCTCACTTGCTCCGTTCTCAAAACTCTAGATGTCAAATTATAATTACTGCCTTTGTGCACTTAGAACTTATACTAAATTTATTAGTGGTTGTGAATATTATGCTCGGGTATAATTTTTTATTTATGTCACAAAACTGCGATCTAGCCATAAGGATTTGTAGCTTTAGTGAAAGGATCGCATCTTTGTGTGTGTGTTTATTGAATACATATCATACGATTACTCTGGTGCACCTATTGAAAAAGACTTTCGTTAAATACTTCGGTTTACGATGTATAAGTTATAATTGTACTCTAAGCTTCACATCTCCTTATCGTTGTGAAGGAAGTCAAATTGTTATAGAAGGTTGGTCGGTATTTATTTGTTTTCCTCCACCGATGCTTGCTATGCAATACAGCAAATGTGTTAAGTTCTAGAATAGAAACTCATATTCGAGTCTTATGATTTCTTTAGTTTATATGTATTATATCATGTACTAAACACTATAAACAACATAACATAATCCAACTTACAATATACCATGCCAGACCACATCCATGTATTGTCCTTAAACTGTCAAGGTTTGCGCGATAAAAAAAATAGTTCCAGATTAAAGCACTACATAAAACAACAAAAGGCTGATATTTTATTTAGTATAGGATATACTGGAAATGATTGATTTGATAACTTTTAGTATTTTTACCTTGTTTGAAAATGAAAGTAGATAATGCTAAACACCGGTTTTGTCCGTGCCCGATTTTGTCCGAAATGACGGTAACTTTCTTGCATAATGCATGACCCCCCATTTTCCTTGGATTGTTTTAAAGCTTAGATGTAACTCTTTTCAATGGCATATTGTGTTCTACATGAGAACTGCTTAGAAAGTGTGACAATTGAGGATATAAATTGGTCGATTTACATGGAAACAAAGAAGGATTTATTTGGTGTATTGTAACCTATATGGGTTTTCTACCGGATCTTTAAATAGAACATGTGTTTCCGTTTTTCATTGAAATTCTGAAAGTGAATTGAAGTGATTATATAAAAGATTATTGGATATTGAATAATTAACAGGTAGGTAAAATACAATATTTCCTCCCCAGGAATGCAATTTTTAGTGTTTGGCTGTAATTGATGCGTTAAGCAGACAGTTCCAGTTCGCAAGGTAAAAGGAGGATATATCATAATAATTTTTGTCCTGTTCAAAACAAACAAATATGAATGTTTGGATTGATCATCTTTGATAATAATAAGTCTGCACTCGACTAGGAGCTTTCAGATACGTGTCAAATCACAAAAAAAAAAAAGCAAAGGTTTAGCCTGGCAATGATGTGGACCATTATTGGGGACCAAAACCTGTATGCAATCTGAGGATGCATGCGAAAGTAGCACGTTTCCAGCTCCTTTTCACACACTCTTCAACAGAAATATGGTACCTTTGTTTACATGCAATGAAATGCTACTAGCTCATAAGGTTCCTGGCCATACACATGTAGACGCAAGGAGTAAAGTGTCAGACTCAAACATCAAAGTTCAAACTCATGCTTTACGTCTAATGTCTATATAGGAATCTGCAGTGGCCAAGTGCTTGGCATCTCAGGGATTTGAAACTTGGCTAGCCTTGTTCAACCTCCAGTCGCGGAGCTGTGGTCATGGTGGAGTGCTCTTGGGTAAGGCACATTTCCTAGCCTAGTACTGGTTTCATAACCATGAATAAATGAACTGTTGCCTTGATATAACTGTAATAATGTTGAAAATGGCGTAAAACCCCAACAAAACAAATATTATGTCTATAGGTGTGAACCCGGGCCCGGCGACTAATTATACGGGTTTATCTCCTGGTCCGGGAAAATCTTTTTCATGTTTTTTCTTTCATTTACAATTTACAAATCACCATTCCTGTATTATTATTGTTTTGCTATAAATTTATAAATAAGTATATATCTGCAAATAAGTAATACTTGTTTTACAAGCGAACATGTTATGTTGTAGAATGATAACACATTTTACTTACGTGTTATTGTAAAGGGAACCAACTCATGAAAGGATTCAGAGTGTTTCGACTAACTACCAGTTCGTCTAACTGATCAATACTTTAGAGTAAAGAAAATAAGTAATACTTGTTTTACAAGCGAACATGTTATGTTGTAGAATGATAACACATTTTACTTACGTGTTATTGTAAAGGGAACCAACTCATGAAAGGATTCAGAGGGTTTCGACTAACTACCAGTTCGTCTAACTGATCAATACTTTAGAGTAAAGAAAATAAGTAATACTTGTTTTACAAGCAAACATGTTATGTTGTAGAATGATAACACATTTAACTTACCTGTTATTGTAAAGGCAACCAACTCATGAAAGGATTCAGAGGGTTTCGACTAACTACCAGTTCGTCTAACTGATCAATACTTTAGAGTAAAGAAGATAGAGGTTCCATTTAACTTAAACATATATGAATGATTAGTATGCCTTATATGTAATGCAGAGGACTAGATAAGGAGGAGTGAACTTGTCTTTTCCAATCCATATCTCTCTTATGACTCCACTAAACCATATGTTGTGGGTACACAAAAGAATTGTCACAGTGAGACGATTCTTTTGAGTACCTACAACATAGGGTTTTAGGGTCGAATAAGGATCTGTGGAAGTGAAATACTATTTTTATCTGGAGCTCTGTAATATAAACTTTGAAGTTAGAATTGTTTATTATCTAAGTTGATAATTATCATTTGCGATTGTTTGGTATTGTCGACTGTGTTCTTATATTGATAACATTTTGGTTGGTTTAATATTTTTCAATTCACATGTTGCTGATGCAGATATACTTTTTGTGCAGCGGTGAGCTCGAAATAGCTGTTACAATGGCGGTAGGGTGTATGTGTGTGTGTGTGTGTGTGTGTGTGCGTACGTCTGTGAGTTTGTGCGGCCGTCTGTCCGAACCTCTTCCGGCCCGCATCTTAACCATCAGTCCATGCATCATAGGATTGCATAGAAACTTGGCAAAAATGTTCACAATGATGAGGCAGTATGTGACCCACAAGACCCATGCCTGTACCTCAAATGTCAATGTCCCACTTAGAAGTCAAATATCGAAGTGAGTACTGTTTGATAGGACTGTACCTTGTCCGGCCCATATCTCAACCATGCATCATAGTTTTCCCAAGTTACTGGACACACACTGTTCACCATCACGATGCGGCATGTGGCACAGAAGACACAGGCATGAACCTCAAAGGTCAATGTTATAGTACGTTTGACATTGTGCAACCACTTCGTGTCGCCGAATGCCCTTAATTAACTGCTATCAGGTCAACTCTTTGTGAGTCTGTGTTGTAATTGCATGGAAGAGCAGTATGTCTGTGAAAAAACCTGCGGGTATCTAGTTTCATACAGCCTTGTATTACTTGTATTACACCATAACAACCTTAAAACATTTTACATCATACTCCTTCATGTCTCACATTCTCATCCTTGTATTACTATGTATTCATATACTTACGTGCATCATATTGGCGTGATGATTATGTAGTAATAAACATTAATTGTATCCGTGTCCTAGTGACTGATGAGTTTATTTAATTTGTGTATCAAAATGGGTTTATTTTTTAGAGCTATAAATGTATGATGTAAAAAAAACTGTTTGAATGTCTACTTTCTTCCCCTGCTCTTGCATACAGTGGTATATCACTTTATTAAACTTGTGTTGTAACAGTGCTTGTTATAAAAGGTTTTGCAGGTTTAACCATAATTGGTTGGCATCTTGTATTTCGTTCCTGTCTTTCAATTTAGTTATGTATTGATGTATTAAAGTTACACAATTATCGTCAATTCTACAACAAAGGAACGATACAAACTTGGCTTAGAGTTTTGCTTTTCCAAATGAAGACGAGTAGGCTAACTTCTCTCGACATAACACTCAAAGTACAACGATACGTAGTCGCTTGTAAAACAAATATTTGTTTGAAGATATCTGCATTATTTGAATTCTCTTTTTAAGGAAGTAGATAGGATCTTTTCCACATTTCATTTTTGCTATGTTATTTCATTTTATTCATTTCAATGGAGAATAGTTTATACTGAACAGGTTTATGCCTTTATGTGATGTGTGTTTGGTGCCCTATGATACACACGTGCAGTCTTTTATGTATTGTTACACAATTAGTGTCATGTTACATCACACTAAAAGATGAAACCATAGTGTTTGTGATGAAACACAAAATTCCGGACACCATATAATATGGCTCGTATATCAATAGATCAAACTCATATTAAATGATTTCAACCATTTTTAGTATGATGAAAGCGCAAACATTTGTTTTAAATGATTTCAAACTCTTCACTTAATTCACACAATTTTATCCCATTTTTTGTCAATTTTTTACCATTATTCCCCAATATTTTGAATTTAATAAACTCTCCCGATATGAGTACAGGACAACATTTGATCACATATTCTTATACAACTGTGCTCTTAGAGCTGGTAAATTGCACTGAATGCATGCTTTGATTTTAACCGGGAAGCTATTTGTTACAAAAATATCCACTGTTCTATCCTTTCAATGTGCATTTCAGTAGATTTTCAATATACTACCCTGAAAGAGTTGCTGATGAACAGAAGAAGACAAACATAAACAAGTATAATTAATACAAGCTCACTTTGTTGATGAAAAAAAGCTTATAGATCATTTTTGAGTCAATTTAACCCTTTCACAAGGTATTGGTTGCCAGTATCGTTTATGATAAACGATACTAGATACTAGACACTAGACACCAACTTCACCTTTACGATTCTATTTATTTTCCTCCAATAAATAAGCTTGATCTACTTTCAAGGTCAAAAGGGTCAAATATATAAACATATTTAAACAACTACTTCCAGGAGACCCATAGTGATGATATTTTGCCAGTAGATACATAGCATGAAATGCTATATATGTTCTTCCAATAAATGACCGTGACCTACTTTCAAGGTCAAAAGGGTCGAATATATGAAAACATTTAAACAAAATATTCTGAATAACCAGGAGGCACAAAGTGATGATATTTCGCCAGTAGATACCTGGCATGAAATGCTATATAGTTTCCTCCAATAAATTACCTTGACCTACTTTCAAGGTTGCAAGGGTCAAATATATGAAAACCTTTATAAACAACTTCTTCTGGATAACCAGGAGGCCAAGAGTGATGATATTTTGCCAGTAGATACTTGGCATGAAATGATATATCATTTCCTCCATTAAATGAGCTTGACCTACTTTCAAGGCCACAAGGGTCAAATATATGAAAACCTTCAAACAACTTCTTTTGAATAACCAGGAGGCCCGGAGTGATTATATTTGGCCAGTAAGTACCTGGGAAATAGTGCTATAAAGTTTCCTCAAATGGATGATATTGGTCTGTAGCATCCTTGCGCACAAAGAATTAATGAGTAAAAAGATCTGAACCAAATTCGGTCTGTATAATTCCAGTGCAAAACCAACCTTACAAATAAATGCAAGGTGGAACCCTTCTTAAGGAAATAGGTCCAGTACAGGAAAGCAGAGAAAACTCATTTAAGTCAATTTCAGTACAAATTAAGTAATATAGATCATTTAGTGTGGAGCATTCTTTACCATAGAAATCTCCAGATGTGGAATTCTTTGCAAATTCACTTTTCTTTAGAACATTTTCCCACAATGGCCTCTTCTTTACTTAGAAATTCTGGTTAAAGTTGTTTGTGCAACTCAGTAAGAGTCCTTATCTCAGTAACTACTTGAAGCATTGTATTGAAACTTTATATAACCCTTCCCAACCATTACACCTATGTAAAAAATCAAGTAAGATAACTATCCTGCATTCTATGCAAATTATCACCCTTTAAGCACTTCTGGTTAATGTTTTGCATGTAACTACATTCGAATCTCTATGTCAGTAACTAATAAGCGGTGGAATAGTCGAGCGCGCTGTCTTACGGACAGCTCTTTTTCTTTTTTGAGTACTTGTCAGTGTGAAAACGTTTGAGTTAGTTCTCCTTTTGCCGCCTAAAACCGCATTCTCTTGTTCTGATACCCGTCTCGTATTTTCGGTCTGCTCTGCTACCAGTAAACACGTTAATAAAACTACTCTTTCATAGAGAATTTCTATTTTATAAGCTTATAAGAAACAAGATACCAGATGCTCAGGTAAGATTATATTCTGCGTTTATTTTTTATATTATCATTATTATTATAATTATGGTAATAATAACTAGACATTTGTTACTTTGCAAATATATTCATTTGTGTTTACTAAATGTAAACATATTATTGTGTTTACTTTGCAAACCTACTTATTTCTGTGTTTACTATTTTACAGGTTCTTTTACTCATAATTGATGCGATGTTTATTTTAATCATTCTAAATCGACTTGGTAATTAACACCAAAGCCCGGTTACATACTAATGCTATCTGTCAGTTCTTGTAAAATTAAGTCATGGTTGATTGAATCATTTTTATTAATCAAGGAAGGAGAGTTCACAACTTGATGGATATTTTGCTCAAACGTGTCTGGCAAATAACTCAAATCTTAGCTAGCACCCTTCTTGTTTATTGTCACAGTGCTATCTATATGTTTCACACACGACTTTGCAATTATTTAACTTAAAATGGTCATGATTTATGTGCTTTTATGAAAAGAAAACTATAAAACTTTAAAACTATAGAGACCGCATGTTTTATCTTACAACTAGAAATGAAATAAAATGAAAAGAAAGGCAGGTCGTGTCAACCTGACAAATAATGTCTATGCCAACATAAAAACTATGCTTCAACTCTAGTCTAAATCAATTAGTATAGAACACACACATAATTTCATTTACAGTTATGTTGAGAAGTATTAACTATTCTTTGTAACAAACCGTTAAAAATCAATAAGCAGAAAATGTCAGAATTTGTTTCAAGTCAACAAACATTGCCGCCAGGCAAAAGCCTCATTGACATTGGCGCTAAAAATGTTATTTCTTAAATATCCAATTTCTCAGGTGAGCGATCCAGGGCATCATGGCCCTCTTGTTTAGAAAAATTCATTTGTTTCAATCTATTGTTACCTGTAGCCCATTTTGAAATAAATTGGAAAACAAAGAAAATAGTTCCGGCAAAATTATATCATCACTCCAAAATTGGTAGAATCACTAGAGATGATATACAGTGTGATAATTTAAAAAAATATGACACTGATAAATCCCCGTATTTCATTGTTAGGAATATAATAAATATCTTCAATCTATTTTGAAATTATTTAAAATCGAAGCGGTAGAATTGGGAGGAGCAATGACACCAGAATCCACGATAACTGACCTACCTGCTGTTCATGAAGACACAAGTACCCGTAACATTTAAAATTTCCTACAAGTTCTTTTGTTTTTTAGCTTAGCGTGGAAAGTGTGCTAGCAGTAATGATTTGGATTAATGCATAATTTGCCAGCGTTCAAATGGTACAAAACTAAGCTTAGACATTGTCACCTGCGAAACAACCCTATTATCGTCCACATGTCTCTTGATACAATTACAATATCGATATACACATGTATATGTAACATATTGTACGATTTTAAAACAAGATTGATCAATAATATGGTTGAAATTACAGATAAGAACATTTACGATGTGACACAACGAAGGAACATTATTTCCCCACAAATGAAATACACCAGTTAAATAATTGTAGAATAATGACGAGAGAGCGATGAATTCATAAATAATATGAAAGATATGAGATATATCTTGAAATAAACATTGTGTTTCAACAACAATATGAAAAAACTTACCAATAGTAATTCGATGCTAATTCTGTGAACCCTGAATCACTTGTTTGCACAGCCCTAAACTCTACTTGAACGTTATGACAGATAGTATAAAACAATGTGGTGCGGGTTTGACGGTGGATGGGTCGTTATATATGTGAAAAGTCACGTGCTAAGAACACGAGATTAGAAAAGGTAAGGTGCGTAGCAAATCGAGTTTAAACCGTGCGTTAAATTGGGAACCATTTTTCTTTTAGGCCACAATAATTTTGTATTAACATGCAATGAGCAGATTACGTGACATATAACACTGGTATGATAAACCTTTTGTTTTCATGTCTACTGGTATGATAAACTTTTATCTATATCATTCTTCTTATTTTTAGAAATGACGTAATCACTGAAACTACTTTTCTGATATATAAATAAGCCTTTCCACCATAATCCAACAGTTTTGACTTCGAAAAGTATCGACTTGGATCACCCTAAGCATGCCGCGCAGACTAAACCGGACAGACACGTTTCGACTCCTGTGGATTTTCTGTTTCAGTGGGAACTCTTTAGCTGGCGTATGACGTGTGTACACAATGTAATTCGGTGCGTATTTGTGCACGCTCGTGACGTCATTCCATTTTAGGTGACGTCATTTATGAATGGGCTTTTGTTATTGTGAATCCTATTTCTTAAAACTAATAAGAATGAGTGTAGATTTACCTGAAAACATAAATTTACATACAAGATAAATAGAATATTACGTCCCTGACTTTCGACGTAAACTTTATCAGACTCGGATGTGAGAAAAGAATAATTGTCTCGCCAAAGGCTCGACAATTATCAATTCTGCCAACCTCGTCAGATAAAGTTCATATCTTACGTCAGGGACATAATATACTCTATTTCGTATTTAGAATATGGCTAAGGCGTCATTCTCTATTTCTGACTGTTAAAACATATTAAGCATGTCCAGATTTATTATTTATTGTTTGTAAAACGGTAAATTTATTTAACGTATCCCAAGCTATATTATTTAATAAATGTCCAATACGTAAAACATGTAAATAATTCAAACTATATTCATGCCAAAAAACAGGATTTCTCCGTAAAATTGGCAATACGGTTATGTAATACAGTATGCCTATATCCTGACGATACCAACGTAAATGTCCGATTTTCGCTCCTAAGACATAACTATGTTTCTGTAACACGTTGAGATGAACGAAATAAAATAACAGCGAATACTCCCATAATTGATGATCGACGTACAGGACGTTGAAACATTTTCTGGATAACCATTGCACTAGCTATTCCATTGTCTCTGTGGTGCAGTGCTTAGAGCGTCCTCATTGGGAGCGGAAACCACGGTTTGATCACTGGTCAGGTCAAACCAAATACTTACCGCTGAAGACGCTAAGGCCGGATTGTAGGCAATTTGACCTTGAAAATCGACAAACCAAGGTCAAAGTAACCATATAAATCAATAGAACTTGTTCCTGGTTACCTTCAGGCAAAGTTTCAAGTTTGTAACCCTTTCCAGTGCTGAGATTTTGCGTCAATCTGAAACTTTAACCAAAATGTGGACAGACAGACAGATAGACAGACGGACGGACATCGCCAATCTATAGACCGGAATTGCTAGAGCAATCCGGCCAAAAATTGGTAGCAATGGCTTCCCGAATTGGCGCCAATTGTGACAGGAGAAATGAATGTGGTAGTACTAGCATATGGCATAAGACATATTGTGATATAAAACAAATATTGTTGAAAGCGATATAAAACACCATTCAAATAATTATGTCTCATCAAATACCCTTACGTATTACTTTGAAAACTAACTTCGGTGCAATGAGCAAGGACCCTTCGGTCAATTAAAACCACAATCGTATACGTATTCAAGTGGATTAAGACACCAACTATTCGAACTGATGAAATGTCCGAGAGACGCAATCTATTAACACTAGGCAAAAGTATAAGAAGAGAATACTTTAATTGATATATCAATCCGAAAGGTATTGAATTATGATAAAGCTACGCCACTGACGTTCTATTTATACTTCAAGGTTGTGTTGTTGCTATGCTGAAGGTAGCTGAACGGGGTATGTCAATAAAGGTTTATACTATATTTATGTAAACACCTGTGCTAAATAGTGTTCTAGTCATAGCCAAAACCAATAGAAATGAGTTACAAAGGCCAAGTCACCAATTGATTGCCTTTGCAAATCAAACTTATTAAAATGCATAGCAATGGTTCGTCCATTCACCTCTGACAAGAAGTATGTGAGATGTTTTTAACGAATGCATTAAGCCAGGGTTTCGTTATCTTTCTACATGTTTGTTTCGTATTGTTATGTTTAAACCGATCTATTTTAGACTTCATTTGTTTTCTCTGCATATACGATTAATGAAGGAAGAAACTCGTCCCCCATTTACAAGTGTTTGTTAAATCTTAAGCGATTGATTCATATTTTGTTCCAAAATATTTGAAACGTTTATATCTTCGCACTTAACTGTCCATTCAGGCCGGGAAACTCACGAAACAGACTACAAACACACCTTGTAAATGTAATATGAAGGCCTAAACATAATAATTACTTGTATCTTACTGACACGTTTGTCGGTACAAGGTAATTATCAAAGTACTGATAGTACTGAAGGTAGAATTGCGATCGTTTTTTTTAATAAATTTGTAATCAAAATGTGTGTCTCAGCGTTGTCTTCTTCAGCAGTTTGACAGAAACAAAGCCTAAATCTAATATTATGTCAATGTGTTATTTGTCAACTATATCCCATAAGTTTTTCCTGTGATTTGATACTGCTAACTCTCACTGGTTACCTTCAGGCAAAGTTTCAAGTGTGTAACCCTTTCCAGTGCTGAGATTTTGCCTCAACCTGAAACTTTAACCAAAATGTTGACGAACAGACAGACGGAGAGACAGACATCGCCAATCTATAGACCGGAATTGCTAAAGCAATCCGGCCAAAAATTTAAAAAAATCATCAATTTTAGCAGTAAAATCCTGCCAAGAAGTAATGAATTGAGAAAAAAATAAGCTGAAAGGTCCATAATTTCAAACTTGCTAAGATTTGGTCTGTGCAATGAATGTACAAATTGAAATATGTATTGTTGACATGTATTTTCTACACCATCATTGTAATGTTGTTTATCATAAATAAAATTATTCCTTTTTTTAAATAAACTTTTAATCAAAATGTGTGTCTCAGTGTTGTCTTCTTCAGCAGTTTGACAGAAACAAAGCCTAAATCTGAAATTGTGTCAATGTGTTATTTGTCAACTCTGTCCCATAAGTTTTGCTTGTGATTTGAACTCTCATAAAAAAAGCACGGAAAGGGACAACTTTCCCAACTTTGATTAAATATGTTTTCAATTAAATTGTAAAAAATCTTTTTCTTGTTTTTTGAAAGTTTTGTCATTATTATTTAAGACGGACATTATATACTAGAATAGCCAACTGACTATCATTTGAAAAAGTGTTTCTTATTTAAACCTTTCCCACTTGCATACGTAATTGCAGCCGACGACTTTTGAAAACATTGATGCAGAAGAAGAAATTGCTCATAACAAGCTTTCTCCTTTTGCAACAATGTTTTCAACTATATTCAATGATTACACTTCAAATAAATGTGATTTTCTGTATCTTTGCTCAGATTTTTTTTAATTCGTCTGCTGCAGAGTTTTTATATTGTGGGGTGGGTTGTGATTTGTTAAAGGGCAAGCAGGATTGGGAATTGAGTGTTGCACTTATCCTAATGAAACACTCGCCTGCCTGTGCATGTTTTAGCTTAACTTAACTTGTTAATGTTCTTTCCATCATCAACTTAGTCATCTGTTAGTAATCAACTCTATGAACGAAATAATCGCGTCAAAATCTTGAATCGCGTCAAAATCATAACGAACAAACTGTCAAAATCTCATTTTGAACTGTGTAATACAAATTTAGAATAAAAGGATGAATCAGTTATGTTGTAACAACCAATATCCGCGGGTCATTTACCTGATTTTGGCCGAAAGAAATGATCGATTTCTTGCAAGATTTATTCGTTATTCGTTCTGCCTATTATAATCAACGTATTCTAAACGCTTTATAAACAAGTGATTTAAAGCGCTCAAATCATTTGATGAAATTTGTTTCTTTAGACGCGGACCTTGTCGAAAGCACCTAGTCATCGTTAATCGTTGTCGAAGAAATAGATGGACTGAGAGAAAGAGAAAGAAAAGGCTTAGCAATGCATACTATCTTTATGAATAAGGACATGAACGAATATGTATGGACTAGCGCCTAGAATTTCGTACTAGCCGATCCTTCATTCCACTCGCTTATGCTAGCGGGCGAGTGGATGTTTACAT
>JASEVX010000002.1:145975655-146144820 GCA_031761405.1 Serripes groenlandicus
AAAGATCAATTAGGCAGACTGTTTTAGCCACCGTTGGAATAGTGGATTGAAATGTTTTAAAACGTGCATCACGGATAGTGCCTTGATGGTTGAGCGACAACTGTGTTTTACCGCTTCCCTCAGATAAAATTGATGTGTCGTCTGCTCCTTTTACATGTTCTCAAACAATTGTAATAATACCGATTCAAGTATTGTTTTATTCATGTAATGTTTAAAACATTATCATTATTTGTAATATCTCATTTTGTCGCAATATTTTCAAAAGTCATCTGCTGCAAAGGCGTTTAAATGACCTATGCATCGAGTAATGGATTGTAACACTATCTTCAAAACATTTGTGCATTTAGTAAAATGGTTGCATTACTAGTATTCGTGTTGAATAAGACCATCCATGGACAATTGAAACCTCAATGCACGGATTTGCACAATATGAAAAGTCATATCTCCTATAATGATGAGCTTGCTTTTAAGCAGTGTATGCTACATAGGTTGAAATCGTCGTTCTTGCTTCGTTTTGTGTCAGAAATGATAAGACATGTAATGAAAAACAGTAATTCTAGTTAACAATTTGATTCGAAATAACTGCTCCTATATGTTGTAAATCAATCTGCGTATATGTCTAAAAACATATAGCTTTCAAAGAATTTTAATCCCTAATTCGGGCTTCAGTAAATATAAAGTCTTGCCAAGAAAAAATATAGGTTGTTATAGGTGTATTCCGTCATGTTTCTGTTCATAAGAGAAACTATCGACAGATTATTGAGAAATTAAAGACTTAAAAAGAATTGCACTTAAGTGATGTTTGTTTTGCATCGAGATATAGTCCCTCTTTTTTCAATGGCCCGTATATCTTATACTAATATAGCAAGAACAATCAAAGTTATGGTTTCTTAAAGTCTATTGTATGTTCTTTGATTCCCTATAGTGAAATATTGTTTAAACAACTGAAATGACTTCTGTGACATCTCAAACATTAAGGCGAACTGAATACGGTCGCCTTAAGATACGTTCGCCTTAATGTATGTTTTTTTAGCACGGAAGTTCGCCTTAATGTAGAATCCATACTTATATATATATATATACCTCATATATATATATATATATATAGTTAGAGAGAGAATGACAGTGAGAGAGACAGAAGACAGAAGAATCTAAGTACAAAAAGGGGCATAACTCTACAAATATGATTATGTGACTTGCTGCAGTTGTCAATTTTTCATTATAAACAAGAATGCCAGGTTTGAAGTAAATATGTATGATGGTAAAGAGGTCAAATTACGTCAAATACATCCTCAGTCATGCTGATCTACACACAAATAGTCCCTAAAAAAAACTTTGTTTGCATAGAAATGAGTGTATACCATCACCAGAATACATTGAATATAGGACATTGAGTTTAAAATCATTGTAAATGTGTATAGGATGCACTAGAAATTATTGATTTGATCACTTTTAGTATTTTGACCAAGTTTGAAAGTGAAAGTATAAAATGCTAAACACCGGTTTTGTCCCAGCCCGATTAGGTCCAAAATAGCGGTAACCATTTTCGCCTGGTGAATTCTTTCTTACATAATTCATGCTTTTTTAAAGAAAACGGGAACATAACTCATTGAACTGACATTTCAAAAAACGCAATTAACGCTTTATTTCTTGTTCTCGGAGGCCTTGGATCGCTCACCTGAAAAAATGATATTTAAAGACTTAATAATAAGAGAAGCCATGTTTAAAACGGATCATATCATGGAAATAATTTCAACACTCTTAGTAGAGGGTACAAGGAACATTTGAGAAAAAGTGTGGTCTCTAGAGTGTTAAAAAGACTTTCTACAATTTGGCCTAGTGACCTAGTTTTTTACCGGACCATATTCGAACTTAGCCTAATTATCATCAAGACAAACATTCTGGTAAAGTTTCAACATGCTAAAGTTAATTTGGCCAAGTGACCTAGTTTTTGACTCTACATGACCAAAGTTTCTGACAACGTTTCAAGCCGCTGAAGTCAAAGATGCGGTTTCTATAGTGTTAACAAGATTGTTCTACAATTTAGCCTAGTGACCTAGTTTATGACTTTCCCACAAACAGACGCTTTCTGACGCCTTTGCGTTTGAAAATTTTGAAAACGTTGTGGCAAAAGGAAAATGACTCACAATTAGCAATTTCACATTTTGCCAGATTTTTTTTAACTCTATTCAATAATCACATTTTCATTAAGGGAGATTCCATACTTTATATTTTCAAGGTTATCGGCTGCAGATTTCGTGTGAGAAAGGGTTAAACCCATGAAAGTCTGTTTTACTGTGATTATGCTCGGTTGATGAAATTAATTAAATTTTCCGCTTCAAAGTTTTCATAGTTATCCATCATTTTGTTATATGAGTGAATTAATAAAAGTTAAAAGCATGGAATGAGGACTCACAATAAGCCATGTCGGACATAAATGAGACATGCTGCATATAAACACTAAAGACTCAAACGAGCCTGTACAAACGCACAGTTTCATCAGTATGATTCATTGATAAGAACTAAAGATGAAACTTCAAAATAATCAAAAAATATAGAAATGTCGCCCCTATTAAAGACTTATTCGAACCTGAACAAACGCACATGTCGCCCTGATTAAAGACTCATTCGATCCTGTCGTCCAAACGCACAGTCTCAACCTAGCCGTCACTGTCTCATGTTTTTTTTTCCTCATTCATTTTCAAAGCGGATGGTCCAAACAATAATCATAGCATGTGAATTGTAAGTAACAACATCAAAAAGTATTACTCATCACTCAAACTTGATGCTCATTATACAATATAAAAAATAGTCATGCACTACCTTAGCCTCGCTTGTTAACCCTTTCCCACATACAACAAATCTGAAGCAGACGACTTTGAAAACGCACCCGAAAAAAAATGAAATCCCCCTTTAAGGGAAAGTACAATTATTGAATAGAGTTGAAAACATGGTGACAAAAGGATAAATTGCTCGTTTTGAGCAATTTTAATCCTTTTGTCACTATAATGTATATATACGTCTGCTACAGAGTCGTCAGAAAGTGTCTATATGAGGGGAAGGGTTAAAAAAACATTAGTAGTTTGTAATGACTCGTGCGTTTTTGATGTAATGACCCAAGTAAACATCTCAGTTAATTAAAAGAAAAAAATGATCAACTTTCAACGTACGTATGCTTTAGCAGATGTTTCATTATATGAAGTACAAAAGACAGTTGGTGCAAGGCACCAATGTCGCCGGAAATCTATACTGCATTTATGCATAACACTTACATTATAGAAGTTGAAGAAACAGTTATAAACTGCTGGGCATATTGGAACATCAGGGGTGGGGTCAAGTGAAAATGTATCATAACTTGCATTTTTAGCTCACCTGTGCGCACGAAGTGCTCAATGTGAGCTATTGTGATCGCTTTTCGTCAGGAGTCCGTCCGTCTGTCTGTCTGTCCGTCTGTTCACTTTTTCCTACAAACAACTTCTCCTCCTAAACCAATGGACTGCTTTCAAACTAATTTCACATGAATGTTCCTTAGGTGGACCTCTTTCAAAGTTGTCCAAAAAAGTAAATTCCATATAGAACTTGCTGCAGCATCAGAAATTTTTAAAAATCTTCTTGTACAAAAGTACTAGTCCGATTTTAAAATAATTTGGCAAAAATGTTCCTTGGGGTACCATCTACCAAGATTGTTCAAATTATAACTATCAGTTAAAAAACATGGCCGCCAGGGGTCGAAGCTTGTTTTCATTATATGTGCATTGTAAAAACTGTAAAAATCGATTCGTCCAAAAGTACTGGCTTGATTTAAAGATAATTTGGCAGAAATGTTCCTTGGATGACCCTCTACCAAGATTGTTTAGATTATTCTGATTTGTTGAAAAATATGGCATACAGGGGGCGTATCTTGTTTTCCTTATATATGTATTGTAAATACTCTAAACATCTTCTTTAGCACAAATGTTACTTGAGGGACCTACGACCCAGCTTGTTGAAATTATTCGGATCCGCTTGTTTGTTAGAACGATTTAAAATGTTGCACAAATAAATATATTAATATTAATAATATTATTATAATGAATTGTTTATGTTTAAAAGAGAATTTGGCAACATAATTTTATAGTGGTTTTTGTTTTCTAATTTCTCGTGTTTTGGACTTCAACTTCAAATTTGGTATACATATTTTATCTTTGTAATTTATTCTTGTATTGATAGTCAAAGCAGGGGACGGCAATGAATTTATGTTCCATTGTTTCCATATAATACATTTCCATACACTCTGACAACGGACAGGTAACCGGACTAGTATGGGAAAATGATAAAACATTGGGTATTTTAAGATCTAAAATGCCTTAAATTTATGAAATATATGAATTTGAAAACATTTTTCCATATCTGGGCGAAACAACCGCCAAGACATGAAAAAAAATTCATAGATAATAACATACAATCTAATAATACATAAACGAAATAACAAATGGATGTGGAAAGGAAGTCTGCTCTCTGAGGAAGGAGGCAGATAATTGGCTGCTCTGAGCACCCCGACGCAGCCTCTATTCTAAGACAAGAACAGAGGTCAGCGATTGGCTGACACTCGTCATATTACGCAATCCTCACAAGCGAAGGGAGCGTGTTCCATCACGTGACTTGCAGGTGGCCAGAACAACAATCTCTTAGGGAGTAATCGCTCCAGATAAAAAGGGGTCCCCAATACCATAAATACTTTTATGTAGGCATAAAATGTATATATTTACGCGTAATTCTTGTCTTTAAATGTATATTTTAAAGTAATTTGGCACACGTTTTCCTTGGGTGAGCCTATACTAAGAGAGTTGAAATTATTCAGATTGTTGAATAACATGGTCACCAGGGGGCGTTGCTCGTTTTCCTTGTATGCTTAGAGTAAGAACATTGAACACTGTTTTAAGTTACCTAAGGAACATTTTTGCCAAATTATTTTAAAATCGGACTAGTACTTTTGTACAAGAAGATTTTTAAAAATTTCTGATGCTGCAGCAAGTTCTATATGGAATTTACTTTTTTGGACACCTTTGAAAGAGGTCCACCTAAGGAACATTCCTTTGAAATTATTTTGAAAGCAGTCCATTGGTTTAGCAGGAGAAGTTGTTTGTAGGAAAAAGTGAACAGACGGACAGACAGACAGACGGACGGACGCCTGACGAAAAGCGATCACAATAGCTCACATTGAGCACTTCGTGCGCACAGGTGAGCTAAAAATGCAAGTTATGATACATTTTCACTTGACCCCACCCCTGATGTTCCAATATGCCCAGCAGTTTATAACTGTTTCTTCAACTTCTATAATGTAAGTGTTATGCATAAATGCAGTATGGATTTCCGGCGACATTGGTGCCTTGCACCAACTGTCTTTTGTACTTCATATAATGAAACATCTGCTAAAGCATACGTACGTTGAAAGTTGAACATTTTTTTCTTTTAATTAACTGAGATGTTTACTTGGGTCATTACATCAAAAACGCACGAGTCATTACAAACTACTAATGTTTTTTTAACCCTTCCCCTCATATAGACACTTTCTGACGACTCTGTAGCAGACGTATATATAAATTATAGTGACAAAAGGATTAAAATTGCTCAAAACGAGCAATTTATCCTTTTGTCACCATGTTTTCAACTCTATTCAATAATTGTACTTTCCCTTAAAGGGGGATTTCATTTTTTTTCGGTGCGTTTTCAAAGTCGTCTGCTTCAGATTTGTTGTATGTGGGAAAGGGTTAACAAGCGAGGCTAAGGTAGTGCATGACTATTTTTTATATTGTATAATGAGCATCAAGTTTGAGTGATGAGTAATACTTTTTGATGTTGTTACTTACAATTCACATGCTATGATTATTGTTTGGACCATCCGCTTTGAAAATGAATGAGGAAAAAAAAACATGAGACAGTGACGGCTAGGTTGAGACTGTGCGTTTGGACGACAGGATCGAATGAGTCTTTAATCAGGGCGACATGTGCGTTTGTTCAGGTTCGAATAAGTCTTTAATAGGGGCGACATTTCTATATTTTTTGATTATTTTGAAGTTTCATCTTTAGTTCTTATCAATGAATCATACTGATGAAACTGTGCGTTTGTACAGGCTCGTTTGAGTCTTTAGTGTTTATATGCAGCATGTCTCATTTATGTCCGACATGGCTTATTGTGAGTCCTCATTCCATGCTTTTAACTTTTATTAATTCACTCATATAACAAAATGATGGATAACTATGAAAACTTTGAAGCGGAAAATTAATTAATTTCATCAACCGAGCATAATCACAGTAAAACAGACTTTCATGGGTTTAACCCTTTCTCACACGAAATATGCAGCCGATAACCTTGAAAATATAAAGTATGGAATCTCTCTTAATGAAAATGTGATTATTGAATAGAGTTAAAAAAAATCTGGCAAAATGTGAAATTGCTAATTGTGAGTCATTTTCCTTTTGCCACAACGTTTTCAAAATTTTCAAACGCAAAGGCGTCAGAAAGCGTCTGTTTGTGGGAAAGTCATAAACTAGGTCACTTGGCTAAATTGTAGAACAATCTTGTTAACACTATAGAAACCGCATCTTTGACTTCAGCGGCTTGAAACGTTGTCAGAAACTTTGGTCATGTAGAGTCAAAAACTAGGTCACTTGGCCAAATTAACTTTAGCATGTTGAAACTTTACCAGAATGTTTGTCTTGATGATAATTAGGCTAAGTTCGAATATGGTCCGGTCAAAAACTAGGTCACTAGGCCAAATTGTAGAAAGTCTTTTTAACACTCTAGAGACGACACTTTTTCTCAAATGTTCCTTGTACCCTCTACTAAGAGTGTTGAAATTATTTCCATGATATTATCCGTTTTAAACATGGCTTCTCTTATTATAAAGTCTTAAATATCACTTTTTCAGGTGAGCGATCCAAGGCCTCCGAGAACAAGAAATAAAGCGTTAATTGCGTTTTTTGAAATGTCAGTTCAATGAGTTATGTTCCCGTTTTCTTTAAAGAAGCATGAATTATGTAAGAAAAAATTCACCAGGCGAAAATGGTTACCGCTATTTTGGACCTAATCGGGCTGGGACAAAACCGGTGTTTAGCATTTTATACTTTCACTTTTAAACTTGGTCAAAATACTAAAAGTGATCAAATCAATAATTTCTAGTGCATCCTATACACATTTACAATGATTTTAAACTCAATGTCCTATATTCAATGTATTCTGGTGATGGTATTCACTCATTTCTATGCAAACAAAGTTTTTTTTAGGGACTATTTGGGTGTAGATCAGCATGACTGAGGATGTATTTGACGTAATTTGACATCTTTACCATCATACATATTTACTTCAAACCTGACATTCTTGTTTATAATGAAAAATTGACAACTGCAGCAAGTCACATAATCATATTTGTAGAGTTATGCCCCTTTTTGTACTTAGATTCTTCTGTCTTCTGTCTCTATCACTGTCATTCTCTCTCTAACTATAAATATATATATATGAGGTTATATATATATATATATATATATATATATATATATATATGAGGTATTCGCTGATGCCGAGTGGTTAGTGCCTGGTATTTGAGATCGGGCTTCCAGAGTTTGATCCTTAGTCGCAGTTGTCATGTTTGAGTGTGCTTGAGCAATGTACATTGTGTAGCCTAGTACTAGTTACTGGATAGACACCCAGGGATCATGGATAGGAGTGCACTTTAGCCATAATATACAGTCCAACCTATGTTTAAAGACCACCCATGGAAACACAACAATATGGTCTTTTTAGCTCACCTATGCACGAAGTGCAAGATGAGCTATTGTGATCACATTTTGTCCGGCATCGTCTGTCGGCCGTCGTGCATCGTCAACATTATCGCTTGTTAACACTCTACAAGCTACATTTTGCATCCTATCTTCATGAAAGTTTATCAGAACATTCATCTCCATTAAATCTTGGGCAAGTTTGAAACTGGACCGTAGGAGGTCAAAAGCTAAGTCACTAGGTCAAATTGAATGGAAATCTTGTTAACACTCTGGAGGCCACATTTTCAACTTGAGCATGTTAAAACTTTATCAGAATGTTTGTCTTGATTATATGTAAGTCAAGTTGGAACATAGGTCATGTTGGTTCAAAAAGAAGGTCTCCAGGTTGAATTGAACGAAAATCTTGTTAACACTCCAGAGGCCGCAATTTCTGCTTCAGCAGGTTGAACTTTTGTCATTGGGTCAGAATCTAGGTCACTAGGTCAAATCTGTAGAAGCCGCTACCGCAGCTTGAAATTTGGTCAGAATGTTTATCTAAATGATATCCATGCCAAGTTCGAATATGGGTCATGCCGGATTAAAAACTAGGTCACTAGGCCAAATTGAAGGGTAATCTTATTAAAACTCTAGAGGCCACATTTTCAACTTGAGCATGTTGACACTTTATCAGAATGTTTGACTTTGTGATATCTAGGTCAAGTATGAATATGGGTCATATTGGGTCAGAATCTAAGTCACTAGGCTAAATTGAAGGAAAATCTTGATATCTCTGTAGAAGCCGCTTTTTTGGCTACAGCAGCATGACATTTGGTCAGAATGATTATCTAAATGATATCTAGGCCAAGTTCGAATATGGGTATTGCCGGATTGAAAACTAGGTCACTAGGCCAAATTGAAGGGAAATCTTGTTAACACTCTGGATACTGCATTTTTACTTAATTTGAGCAAGTTGAAACTTTGTCAGAATGTTGTCTTGATGATATCAAGTCCATGTTGGAATATGGGTCATATCAGGTAAAAAGAATATAGATCACTATGCCAAATGAAGGAAATTCTTGTTAACACTGTGGAGGCTGCATTCATAATAATTGTCTTGATGTGTTTTGCATTGCAGTACATTGTATAATTAAGGTGAGCGAACTAGGGCAATCATGGTCCTCTTGTTTCCACATCTGGTCTTTAATTACAGGGTCATTTATACAGACAATGAGTAATTGGGAAATCAAAAGTGTGGTTGCTATAGACAAGTAGTTGCTAAACAAATGTGGTCTTTAGCATACGCTTTATGATCGCACAGGTTGCGGTAAGAGCGCGGCTTATTTCAAGTTTGTAATTATTTGGGACTTTTCTCGCATTGTGTTCACGTTTAACGGCGACCTCGTACATTTTCTGGTCGCCTTGCCAGTCTGACGGGGCTATAAGCAGATGACTCAAAATAACATATCAAGTAAACTGAGATAGGCAACTCTTTACACACAAGGAATATGCTTTTCATGTGCGACCTGAAATAAAAACTGGCGTTTCAAAGCTCATACACAATGATTATCTTGTAATTTCCGAAAATCTGATCAGATTATGTAGTCGCCGTAATCAAGTAGTAGAAACGCATTGAGGTCGCCGTGCCGTCGCAAATTTACACGTAGAAGACGCGTGGCAAGAACCCCATGTGCTTGTTAGAGCGACGAAGGATCAACGTTGCCAAGCCCATATCTCTCAATAGAAACGCCATAAGCGCGGAGAGGTCGTGGCGAGCGCGCCGTGAGAACGTTTTATGATCGCACAGGTCGCGGTAAGAGCGCGGGTGTTTGCAAGTTTGTCTGCAGCAGAAGACTTTAAAAACTGCTTGGCATAAATATGGAAACCCATTTATCTTGAAATTTGACAAGGACTTTTATAATAATTGAATTTTAAAGCTTTTGTCACTTTCCTGATGCTTCTTGGCCTAATTGCTTTCAACCAATCAATATGGCTTGATTACATTTTTTGTAGAGGGTCACCCAAGAAACGTTTAATAAGAATGGAATTATAAGGTTTTGTTTTGCCCATTTTCTGATGCTGAACGGCCACCATTATTTCCAGCCAATCAATATCTTGAACATTTTTTGTAGCGGGTCACATCCAAGGAACATTTCTACCGAATTATCTTAGATTCAGAGAAGAATGTCTTTCAAGTTTTGTTATTTCTGATGCATCACAAGTTCAACATGCAGTTAAAACCTTTCATTATTTTTGAAAGATGTCCACCAAAGGAATATTTCTGTGAAGTTTGGTTGAAATTGGTCCAGTGGTATAGTGGATATTTTTATAAGTTAAAGTTGACAACAATGATGGACAGAGTGAGAATAGATAATTTGGAACCTTCGGCTCGTATCTAAATGCAAAACGGGCAGTATCGCACCAATTATTAGGCACAGTTAAGGCAATACAGTCCTGGCCATGTTCTTAGACCAATCAACATGGCTTGAAGAAAACTCCATAGTCACCCAAGGAACATTTCTATAAAATGATATGAAAAATGTCTTCATACTTTCGGAGGAGAAAATTATTAAAGTTTTTACTTTACCCATAAAAGGCAAATTCAGCCCTGTCCCATAGCGGCAATGTTTTGGTTTTTTTTACCAATCAACATGGTTTGATGGAATATGATAAATTGACATTCAATGAACATTCTACAAAATTATTTGCAAATTGGCTTCATACTTTTGGAGTAGAAGATTGTTTAAGTGTTCAGTATAGCCATATAAGGCAAAGACAGCCCGCCTCCTGGGGACCATGTTTATTTTAAGCTCACCTGAAGAGCTTGTGTGATCACCCGGCGTCTGTCTCATTTTCCTACAAACAACTTCTTCTTCTAAAACATTGGATCAATTTCAGAATAAGTACACATAAATGTTTCTTAGCTCATCCTCTTTCAACTTTGTTCAAAGAAATTAATTCCATGCAGAACTTTGGTTGCTGCGGCTTTAAAAAATGGGAGAAATGCCAAAACTTAAAACATCTTCTTGTCCATGAAAACAGACCCGATTTAAAACTAATTTTGCACAAATGTTCCGTGGGTGGCCCTCTACCAAGATTGTTCAAATTATTCGATCCGTTGAAAAACATGTTCGCCAGGGGTGAAGCTTGTTTTTCCTATCCACATGTGTATAGTAAAACACTTCTTATCCAAAATTCGTCGAAAAAGGGCCATAATTCCTACAAAAACCTGGACAGAGTTATGTTTTCTTGAGGAAGGTAATGATGGTGAACAAGTGTTGTTAGTTTCAAAGCAATATCTCTAATGGCTTTGCAGAAAAGTGGGGTGGTACAAACAACTTAACCAAGGTGTGACACCAACGCCGAGGCGAGTAGGATAGCTAGCTTTTTCTTCGAGCTAAAAATGAAAGGTCTTCCATTTTTTCTAGGTGTGCTGCAGAAATGATGATTGTGGGAAAGGGTTAAAATAACCAAAGTCTTGCTCTATTTCCTGGTGTGAAAATTCTTCCAGATATTTCCTCAGGAAATGTTCATGTTCTCTTTGAGATTCAACACTGACGCCTCTAATGAGATCAATCAATTCAAGGGAATCTCTACAGACTGACCATACATTCCATAGACTGAGAAATGCCTTTGCAAATATGTTTTCTCTACTTTGTTAATTCTTTAACGAGTACTACTGGTCAATTATCTCAACCAAACTGGTCATTTGTACTGCTAACACCATAATCCTGAGCACCATGGAGGGAAAGACATTACTACCCTTTAATACAGTCTTTGGTATGACCCCGCGGGGGATCAAACCCACACCAGAAGAGGACCTAGACAGTTGTATAAATCATTGATTAATGAAAAATAAAAAACAGAAACACAGAATACAAAGCTACAGGATTTGAACGTACCCTTCCACACGCTAAATCTGAGTTCAGGTATACTAAAGTGAGACAGGCATTCTCTACAATATGTATACATGTACACTATGAGACAGGTATTCTCTTTAACTCTATAAACTACACAAGATGCAGTAATCTTAACATTACCAACACTCATACAGGCTGTTCTTCATCCAAGTTGTCAGGTCACATGAAGTGTTTAATGAAAATAGTTGTAGCTACTTACTTTACATCCGTTGTATGCAATTCTTTAACATGTAACCTTAATAACTTAATCATAAGTAACACTTAAAGTAAGTGTATATGTTAAGTTTAAATGAATAATTTCCCTCATACATACGCATGTACAGCATAACACTTCTAAAATCAGTGTTACAAAAGGAGAAAATGCTTTTCTATTCAATAATTATACTTTAATTTGTGGACTTTCATATTCTTTTCAAATTCATCTGCTGTAGATAAGTCATATGTGGAAAAGGGTTGAATTCTTTGAAATAATTGAGATACTTTAATCCTTTTTCTCAAACCCATTACTTTTGATGCAGCGCATCAATCCAAATTCTTCTCAATGTTTAAGACTATAGCGATTAGACTATGAACTTTGAAGTGGGAATAATTGTAGAAAATCTCCTTAAATGAAAGTAGCATTATTGAATAGAGTTGAAAACGTTGTCACAAAAAGAATAATTAGCAATTTCTCCTTTTGACATGTTTTCAAAAGTGTTCTGTCGCAGATATGTCGAAATGCACCTTTGTGTGGAAACGGGTGACATAAAGAAGTATTGATAAGAGGATATATTATAGTTATGAATCGCAAATCATCAAGTCTAATAGCAAGATAAAATTCGGTTTCTTCATGCTTATCCAAATAGCCAGGAATTTAAGATACAAAGTCAGTCGAAAGATTGTTTCTTTACACAATGGGGTTCACAAACATTCATGAAGCTGATTGTGAAACAAGGAGACGTTTCATCTTGGGCTATGCAACATGTAAGCAGACAATAAAAGCTATTCATTGGCTACTCAACTGAACATTTTTATCTTGATATTCCGGGAATTGGCCATGGACTCATCTGAATGCAAAATTTGGCATGTTCATTGTTAACATTCAGCATTTAAAGAGTTAAAGCTATTAATATAATATTATCAAAAAATAGCAATAAATTGACACCGAATTTCTAAACTGAATCAAATCTTGGATGCAAGAACAACCTAAATGAGTGAGAAATGGCTACCAGACCTGCTAAGATAAAGATGATTAAGGAAAGTCTAACTGTCCATGTGTGCCGTTCTACACGAAACAAATAAGCCCTAGTGGTCAATGAAGATCACCACAGTTACCTATACCAATAATAAATGTCTATGCATAGTCCATGTAAATTGACCTGTTGCATGATGCATACATGACAATGTCATTCTACATAGAAACATATAGTGCTCACTGACCTTTTACACAGTGAACATCTATCAGAAGCAAATAACTGGACAATTTACCTCCGGTGTAGATCCAGAATGACTGCAAACTGATCAAAATGTGCTCATTCTACACTAAGTTTTGAAGTAACCAATCATTTAATGCAAGAACTATTAGGAGGCTCATGTAAGTTTTCTTGGCCTGGTTTTGTAGAGCCACACCATACCAAATTATCCAAGATGTCCTGAAGCTTGGTTTTCACTCACGTAATGTGGCTCATAATTATGTCCATATTTTTGTCTAGATGTGTTCAAAGTTGTCTGTTTCAGATTTGCTGTATGAAGGAAAGGGTTAAGATCGGGGGGGGGGGGGGGGGGGGGTTAAGAATGTCAGATCCTGACTGACTTAGTTGCACTACTTGTGAAACCACTCAATGTGAACACATCAGAAATAAAAATAAAATTGGTACAGTAACATGCTATCCATGACCAGTGTAGGACTTAAGGAAAAAGGTAAACAACAAACATATGGGACCCGGCAGCAATTCAGGGTCTTTTTGCACATTCATTGTGGCATAACATAAGTTATATATTGACGTTTTCAACCAAGGAAGATATGCTTCTTAACTTTTTCTCACATATATATGCATTTGGATTCACCTGCAGCAGAAGATGTTTGAAAACTTCGTGGCAAAAGTAGAAGTTGTTAACATGAGCAATTTCTCCGTTTGCAACAATGTTTTCGACGCTATTTAATAGTAATACTTTGATTGTCCAAATTGATGATGATGTCTTTAAAGTTGTCTTCTGCAGATATGTTGTATGTGGGAAAGGATTGTAAATAAGTTACAATTAAATGTAAGTGGACAGTGAAGGCTCTGATGAGACTGCTGAAGTACAGGCTCGCACCAGTCTTCGTTGGTCGCATGTGCAATAAGGCCCCCATTTTGCCTAACGCGGCTCCTTTACATAGCTCAACAATAATAGTTTTCAAGGCTACATAAAAACAATGTTATCTTCAATCAGTTTTGCTTTATGACTATACATAAAACGTTAATTCTATGTCTTATGCTTGTTTATTTTCCTAAAAGATATATGTTTCAAAACATTAGTTAATAAACTTTTAAAAATATTGCTGAAATGCAGCCAAATATTGTAACAAACAATGCATCAACAACAATACACTATTTGTCGTAACTATTTATTGATGTAAACACGTCAACATCCTTGTAGGAAGAATAACAACTGCTTGATCGTGATGATCAACTTTCTTCCCATTTCCACTATGTTCTACATTCAAATGTTGCATGCGTTTGTCCGAGACATTCATTTTGTTATTCAGATGATTTCAATTTGGAAGGTCCTATGACTAGCATAAGCAGCTGACAGCTTCAGACGACGAATCATTGAAAAAAGTTCATGAATGAAAAAGCTAAAATGATTCTATTGAATCTACAAAAGTAAACAATCATTTGAGCTCTTACAGACTATTTTATCATAGATATCTTCTAGGATGAATGTGATCAATTTTAGTTACATCATCGGCCCTTTCCCACTTGCAGACTCATGTGGAGCAGACAACTTTTATAACATTTAGACAAAAGGAGAAAAGGCTTATAATGTGGCTTTTCATAGAATTAATGGTTAAACATTTTAGTAACATCCTAAGACCTTTCCTACCTGCAGACTCGCGTGGAGCAGACAACTTTTCTAAACATTTGGACACATGGAGAGAAGCTTCATAATGTGGCTTATCATAGAAATGGTTAAACATTTTAGTTACATCATCAGTCCTTTCCCAATTACAGACTCATGTGTAGCAGACAACTTTTACAATAAGCCATTTCTCCTTTTTCCAAAATGTTTTCAACTCTTCAGTACTCATACCTTGAATAATAGCCATGTAGGTTTTTTTGTTTCCATGTAAATCGACCAGTTTCAGTCCTCAATTGTCACACTTTCTAAGCGTTTCTCATATAGAACACCATATATCATTAAAAAGAGTTACCTCCTAGCTTTAAAACAATCGAAAGAAAGTCTGGGGTCATGCATTATGCAAGAAAGAACGCACCAGGCGAAAATGGTAACCGTCATTTTGGCCCAAATCGGACCCGGACAAAACCGTGTTCAGCATTCTCTACTTTCACTTTCAAACAAGGTCAAAATACTAAAAGTGATCAAATCAATCATTTCAAAAATCAAAAACAAACTTGAATAATCAACTAAGTCCTCATGTGTAGCATACACGTTAAGTATGGTACCAGTTCCATGCAGCTTCGTGTATATTGTCCAGAAAGATATACTGAGGGAGTCAATGGATGTTTACCCATCGCGAAATGTGGACCTGGAAGCCTCTGCTCTACATTGGGATAACATATTACATAATCAAAGTCTTCACCAACATCTGAAGTAAAATAAACACAGGAACACAGTTAAAGTACAGGAAGTATTGATGGCCTATTGGCTGAACTCCTACACACAGTTTTAGTAAAATAAGCCACCAAGCATTGAAAAATAAGAATTGTGTTTTTTTTATTTTTTTATTATACGTACTATTATGTGTTCACCCAAAAGATAATTAACACATTATAGATAACTGTTTCGTGACAGACACAGCAGTTTAACATGATCTCACTTGTAGACACATCTGTACATTTGTAGCAGCTGACCTTTTTAAACATTTTAACAAAGGAAGAAATTGCTTATTAGAAACAATTTCCCATTTGGCCAAAATACTTTCCACACTTCAAAGAAAATTAAACTTTCAAATGTTAAGATTTTGCACAGTTTGACAAAATATGTTTAGTCGTCAGCTACAGATAATACATTTGTTGCCAACTGTGAAAGGGTTAGGAAAGTAAATAATTGGGCGCTGTGAGAACATTCAGCTATTAATTTTGCATCGTTTCACATGCCCCTTTGTCAAATTTAATTCATTTTGTGTAGAGAAATTAAAGTCTCTTTACTGTAATTAACTGGTTACATGAAATCATATATAAATAGGGACATCATAAATAATATTTGTTTGCTGGTTACATGATATCGTATGGAAGTTGGAAGTAGGGACATTACTAAAACTATAGATAACTGGTTACATGATATCGTATGGATGTTGGAAGTAGGGACATTACTAATACTATAGATAACTGGTTACATGATATCGTATGGAAGTTGGAAGTAGGGACATTACTAACACTATAGATAACTGGTTACATGATATCGTATGGAAGTTGGAAGTAGGGACATTACTAATACTATAGATAACTGGTTACATGATATCGTATGGATGTTGGAAGTAGGGACATTACTAATACTATAGATAACTGGTTACATGATATCGTATGGAAGTTGGAAGTAGGGACATTACTAACACTATAGATAACTGGTTACATGATATCGTATGGAAGTTGGAAGTAGGGACATTACTAATACTATAGATAACTGGTTACATGATATCGTATGGAAGTTGAAAGTAGGGACATTACTAACACTATAGATAACTGGTTACATGATATCGTATGGAAGTTGGAAGTAGGGACATTACTAATACTATAGATAACTGGTTACATGATATCGTATGGAAGTTGGAAGTAGGGACATTACTAACACTATAGATAACTGGTTACATGATATCGTATGGAAGTTGGAAGTAGGGACATTACTAATACTATAGATACACTGCACCGTTTTACTCCAAGAAAACCTCTCAATATTGAGAATACTGTTACAGTTATACGAATGATGTCTGTTAAATTATCAAGTAATTACTAGATGCCACAGGTCAATTAGGATCACTAAGGCACAGCAAGGGAGCCATAAATTACATAAACACTGACCACCAGACTTTGCAGACTCTGTTTATTGTTTGATTGCTGTTACATCAATTTCTGAATGCTGAAGATGCACAGTGCAAAAATAAATACATGTACATGCCAGTAGTGAATACAGTTTTTGGGATTGCAATAATATTTTTTAATTTTAAAAATTTACATGTACAAACGTTGAAGAAAGGAAAGATAACTTTTATTTTTGTTCATAATTTGTTTCTTTTCTTTATGGATGAATTTAATCTTTGACAATATAAAAGTTGAATGTAATCTATAATGACCATTATTAGTCGCCGGGCAGAAGCCCGCGACTTCTATTTTTAATAGGTTTTCGGAAATGACATGGGAGGGGGGATTATTATTAGAAAGAAACACATTTAGATGTCTTGAACATATTACAATTGTATTTGTTTAAAAACACTAAGTAATGACACATCTAAAATGAAATAAATATTCCGATGTTTTAGGTATTTTCAGTTTCTTTATTTTGACTCGCATTTATGTTTTTTTGTTTTATTTACGAAGACAAAACAGTCCCTATTAGCTAGACTGAAATACTTTATTTTACACTATATACTAGATGTAACCAAAGGCGATATCTACAAACCTTTACGTCGCCCAGTCTAATTTGGTTTACATACCAACGCGTAGATCAATCTCCTTTGCAGAGAGCCGCTCTTTACAGTCGCTTACAAATAGTAAATCATAGGTGATTTAAAATGTTTATTTGGTTCGAAACAATGAAGAAAAGAACAATCCGAAATAAAACTGGTTTTAATAGAAAAATTACTTTGAACGAACATTCTCTGCCTATAAAGAGCGTTTCAAGAACGACACCTCTGCGAATAAGAAAGAATCGGTCTTTCGTACAAAATTATTTCGTCATTGACAATTTTAAATGTGTCATTTAATTCCCTAAAGGCTTATTGCTTCCGATCTGCATATTGTTATGCATCATTGACACAAGGACGCTCATCATAATATAATTTTAAAACATGAGTAGTTTTGTTATTTTCATTATAAAAAAGGAACGAAAGAATTAAAATAAATTAACATGCTGTAGGGCTCAGTTTATGTTCGAAATTATGTTTAAATTATACAACAATTTTATTGAGATTTAACTGTTTAGCTGATATTATATTTCGAAGGTGGTCTAATCCATAAATATTGGAATACATTTCAACATTTGTTAAAGTATGATATAATTAGGATGCCAAGCTAATATCATTTTGAGAAAAAGAGAAAACTCATGTCTTCAGCGATTTAACCCTTATCTCATTATTTTAAAAGTAGATTGCTGCAAAGGTGTCCTCTGTTGACTTTAATAGAGGAGAGGTAAAATGACGTGCTATTGCATGCAAATCCTAAATTGTCTGTTTTGTGTTTTTATTGAAAAATAATAAAATTCAAATATTCTGACAAACATCTTGAAAAGTGTATGTGGAATTCACAAATCTTATAATTATTCCTTAATGAAAGTACTGTATACATACTAAGACTAATGATTGGCAAGATTACTCATTTCTATTACTGTTTATGATCAATAATTGGTTGGTTGTGTGTATGGTCAACCTACTTTGGAATGGAGATTGATCATAAACAATATATGTGTTGCATCAACTTTCTCTTGTATTAATATAAATCACACACGAAGTCTGCTTCCTGGAGACAGAACCAATACGCGCGCTGTTTGTGTGGAAAAATCTCAAAGGCAGAACCCGCTCATCACAGGGAGTCTTTGGTACTCAAGGTCAACGCTCTACCACAAAACCAAATGCTTAGCTCTTATATGCCTTTTTCATCATGTACATCATGTACTAGCATCTGACAGGTGCACATTATGTCAAGATACTGTTGGATACATGGAAGTATGGATGCAATAACCCTCTCTGAAAAGATCACTTGGTTCTGTAACCATGCTTCTGTATACTGTATCACTGATATATGAGGCATATTTTCCGAAAGGGACCAGTATTTGAACGGTAATTGAGTTCGGAGACACTTCAAGGCATCTCAGATATTTCCAGTACCCAGGCACGGATTTCGATACCCCCACATCTGGATTGAAAGTCCAGCATTTAAACCACACCAAAATTTCCAATTGGACGAGTCCAGATAAAGCATAACAGTGGATTGGTTAAAAAGAAAAGTCAAGCAGAATAGCTTCAATTAAGATACTTAATTAAACAGTGGGTAAACAGATACCATCTATATATTGGTATACACACAATAGGTGGTTTTGCTTCCTCCTCCTTTGAAGCTAGTTATTGATGACTTCATACATAATGGTTGTAACTATGGCTTGCAACATGATGTTGTTTACCCTTTTACACATACAACAAATCTGCATTAGACGACTTTGAATACTTTAAGGCAAAATATGGAAAATCTTCGACTCCCTGTCCTGAAAACAAAGCTGGATAAAATGTAAGTCAAATTTCGAAAAAGTGTAAAGACACATTAATATGTTTACCCATTTCAATTATTGTTGTCAAAAATTCGTCTGCTACGAAGAAGTCAAAACCCGCTTATATCAAGGAAATGAATAAACCGATAATACGCCAGTCATTTTCTGAAAATGTATATGACCTACATATGCGAATCAACCACACAACCACGAGAAAATGCATTTACGGTGTACAAAACCATTTCAATTTAGGCATGTGTGCATCGATCTAAAACTTATCACATTGATGTTCACTGATTGTTCATTTAAAGCGAATGCGCTGATCATGCTGTCTCTCTGCTAATTTATGACACGGATGTTCGCTTGTCGCCTATTTGATACGTTTGTATTCGATGGCGTCGCTTAAGTGTGAGCCAACACGAAACCGACATTCAGATGAGTGGAAGTTAATTAGTCTTGTAATCTTTAATGCACACATTTAATACCTAAAACTTAACTTATATTTAAGTCGTTTTCCAGGAGAATGCATTTATGACAAGTGTTTAAGATCTTCCTACACATCCTCGTGCACTCTGATCACAATGGCCAATGTTTTACAGAAGCCACATATTTTACCTATCATCTACCACCAATGGGCAAAACAATATATGTGAAAAGTAGCCAGTTGCTTTGAAATACTGTTGTGTGGAGAACTGGTGTCATAATACGAATGGGTAGTTAAACTGGTCGCTGTGATGTGACTGAAAAAATGTTTGAAACGGCATTAGACCCTTTCCCGCATACAACAAATCTGCAGCAGACGACTTTGAAAACATAGTGACAAAAACCTGAAAGATCTCCACAAAAGATAGCTTAATAGATATATAAAGGTGTAAATATTGTTGCCAAAGGAGAAATTGCTCATCATGAGCAATTTCACCTTTGGCCACAATGTTGTCAAAAGTCGTCTGCTGCTATTGCGTCAAAATGCGTATGCAGGTGGGAAATAGTTAATCCCTATCAATCCACCGGATGTTGCAGGTGCATGTTTGAATAGATGTAAAACAGTGAAGGTTTCTAATCAAATTTTGCGGTGGCACAGGCTCATCTGGGACCGTCTATCTGATTCATATATAACTATATACACTGTTCATATATACCTTACCAAGTTTGATAGACGATTCTATCAACTTGGGTAGATTCAGATCAGACTGAGCAAGTGGACAAGATGATCTGAAACTACACCGTTTAGAAAAGCACATGTTATCATGCGCTGGCTCAACGAGTCTGGTTAAAACTAGAAGGTTGGTTCTCCTTAGACGCAATTCAATTATGACATCTAGTCGAATTTATGCAAAGACATGGCTGTTCATTTTTTCTCATTACACGGACAGGATGTATGCGTGACTTTTAGAACAATTCGTAAATTTATTACAACACTTTGTTGTCTTTATCGTGGCTGTTGGATATCATTATCTAAACCCTTTTCCTCGACAGACGCTTTCTGACGCCTCTGTAGCAGACGACATCTGACAACATTGTGGCAAAAGGAGAAATTGTTTATCAAGATCAAATTCTCTTTTTTCCAAAATGTTTTCAACTGTATTCAATAACTGTTCTTTCAATTGTAGAAAAAAAAAATCATGTTTTTGCGATAATGATTTCAAAGTCTTATGCTGCAGGTTTTGTTGTATGTAGAAAAGGGTTAAACCACAGCTGCTGCATGTTCATGTACTAAACTCCTGACATTAACCCTTACCAAGCTGAATTTCAACATATTGTTATACCTTTATCGATGAGTTTTTACTAAATATTGATAAATGAGTAGCGAACAATGTAAATTAAATTTTCAATTAATTTATGATTTGACTTGAACAATTGAGCCGTCCCGCGAGAAACCAACATTGTGTTCTCTGCGTACAGTATCGACACGGATCAGCCTCAGCAGCGCAGGCTAACACGGACAGACACTTTCGATTCCTCTGGATTTTCTGTTTCAGGAATCATTACTCTATACCTCTATCCCCCTGAGACGGAATGTGTCGGCCCGGATCAGTCTGTGCGGTCTGCGCAGGCTGATCTGGTCGATACATTACGCAGCGGCCATAAAGTTGGTTTTCTCGCGGGACGGCTCAATTATGGGTCCTCGTCATTTTAAATGAATTATTATATGTGCATATTTTTGCATGATACTCAAATTAAATTAAATTTTCAATTCATTTATTATTTGACTTGAAATTTATTAATGTTCCTCGTCATTTCAAATTTACATGAGTTACAAAATAGCAATAAAACCGATCAGAAAAAAACCAACATATGTGAAAGGGAAAAAGAAAAAAAATCAAATATAATTATGCTGAAGAAGCTACACAAAAGACAGAAACAGAAAAAAAAGTTTCAAAGTTTGAAAGATTAACTGACTGGTCCACAAACAAGATTTGTCTATATAGCCTTTTGAATTGCTACACTATTTTAAATGGGAGCTGACGGTATTGGTTTATGCTGACTCTATAATGTTCTGGTAGGGGCAGGTTACTGCAGACTACCAATATTGTATTATGCTGACCCTATAATGTACTGGTAGGTGCAGGTTACTCCAGACTACAGTTATTGGTTTATGCTGACCCTTTAATGTACTGTCAGGGACAGGTTACTCCAGACTACAATTATTGGTTTATGCTGACCCTTTAATGTACTGGTAGGGACAGGTTACTCCAGACTACAGTAATTGGTTTATGAGGACCCTATAATGTACTGGTAGGGGCAGGTTACTCCATACTACCATTATTGGTTTATGCTGACCCTATAATGTACTGGTAGGGGCAGGTTACTCCAGACTACCATTATTGGTTTATTCTGACCTTATAATGTACTGGTAGGGGCAGGTTACTCCAGACTACCATTATTGGTTTATGCTGACCTTATAGTGTACTGGTAGGGGCAGGTTACTCCAGTCTACCATTATTGGTTGATGCTTACCCTATAATGTACTGGTAGGGGCAGGTTACTCCAGACTACCATTATTGGTTTATGCTGATCCTATAATGTACTGGTAGGGGCAGGTTACTCCAGAATACCATAATTGGAGTATGCTGACCCTATAATGTACTGGTAGGGGCAGGTTACTCCAGACTACCATTATTGGCTTATGCTGACCCTATACTGTACTGGTAGGCGCAGGTTACTCCAGACTACCATTATTGGTTTATGCTGACCATATAATGTACTGGTAGGGGCAGGTTACTCCAGACTAGTTATTGATATATGCTGACCCTATACTGTACTGGTAGGGGCAAGTTACTCAGACTAGTTATTCATATATGCTGACCCTATAATGTACTGGTAGGGGCAGGTTACTCCAGACTAGTTATTGATATATGCTGACCCTATAATGTACTGGTAGGGGCAGGTTTACTCCAGACTACCATTATAGGTTTATGCTGACCCTATAATTAACTGGTTGTGGCAGGTTACTCCAGACTAGTTATTGATATATGCTAACCCTATAATGTACTGGTAGGTGCAGGTTACTCCAGACTACAATTATTGGTTTATGCTGACCTTTTAATGTACTGGTAGGGGCAGGTTACTCACGACTACAGTTATTGGTTTATGCTGACCTTATAGTGTACTGGTAGGGGCAGGTTACTCCAGACTAGTTATTGATATATGCTGACCCTATAATGTACTGGTAGGCGCAGGTTTACTCCAGACTACCATTATTGGTTTATGCTGACCCTATAATTTACTGGTAGTGGCAGGTTACTCCAGACTAGTTATTGATATATGCTAACCCAATAATGTACTGGTAGGTGCAGGTTACTCCAGACTACAATTATTGGTTTATGCTGACCCTTTAATGTACTGGTAGGGGCAGGTTACTCACGACTACAGTTATTGGTTTATGCTGACCTTATAGTGTACTGGTAGGGGCAGGTTACTCCAGACTAGTTATTGATATATGCTGACCCTATAATGTACTGGTAGGGGCAGGTTTACTCCATACTACCATTATTGGTTTATGCTGACCCTATAATTTAATGGTAGTGGCAGGTTACTCCAGACTAGTTATGGATATATGCTAACCCTATAATGTACTGGTAGGTGCAGGTTACTCCAGACTACAATTATTGGTTTATGCTGACCCTATAATGTACTGATAGGGGCAGGTTACTCACGACTACAGTTATTGGTTTATGCTGACCTTATAGTGTACTGGTAGGGGCAGGTTACTCCAGACTATGGTAGGGGCATGTTAATTCAGACTACCATTATTGGTTTATGCTGACCCTATAATGAACTGGTAGGTGCAGGTTATTCCATACTAGTTAATGGTTTATGCTGACCGTATAATGTACTGGAAGGGAGGGGCAGGTTACGCCATACTAGTCATTGGTTTATGCTGACCCTATAATGTACTGGTAGGGGTAGGTTACTCCAGACTACCATTATTGGTTTATGCTGACCCTATAATGTACTGGTAGGGGCAGGTTACTCCAGACTGCAGTCATTGGTTTATACTGACGTTATAATGTTCTGGTAGGGGCAGGTTACTCGAGACTAGTCAGTGGTTTATGCTGACCCTATAATTTACTGGTAGGGTCAGGTTACTCCAGACTACCATTATTGGTTTATGCTGACCCTATAACGTACTGGTAGGGGCAGGTTACTCCAGACTAGTCATTGGTTTATGCTGACATTATAATGTACTGGTAGGGGCAGGTTACTCCAGACTACAGTCATTGGTTTTTGCTGACCCTATAATGTACTGGTAGGGACAGGTTACTCCAGAATACAGTTATTGGTTTATGCTGACCCTAACATGAACTGGTAGGGGCAGGTTACTCCAGACTAGTCATTGGTTTATGCTGACCCTATACTGTACTGGTAGGGGCAGGTTACTCCAGACTACAGTCATTGGTTTATGCTGACCCTATAATGTACTGGTAGGGGTAGGTTACTCCAGACTACAGTCATTGGTTTATGCTGACCCTATAATGTACTGGTAGGGGCAGGTTACTCCAGACTACAGTCATTGGTTTATGCTGACCCTATAATGTACTGGTAGGGGCAGGTTACTCCAGACTACAGTCATTGGTTTATGCTGACCCTATAATGTACTGGTAGGGGTAGGTTACTCCAGACTAGTCATTGGTTTATGCTGACCTTATAATGTACTGGTAGGGGCAGGTTACTCGAGACTAGTCATTGATTTATGCTGACCCTATAATGTACTGGTAGGGGCAGGTTACTCGAGACTACCACTATTGGTTTATGCTGACCCTATAATGTACTGGTAGGGGCAGGTTACTCCAGAATACATTCATTGGTTTATGCTGACCCTATAATGAACTGGTAGGGGCAGGTTACTCCAGACTACAGTCATTGGTTTATGCTGACCCTTTAATGTACTGGTAGGGGCAGGTTACTTCAGACTAATTGTTACACTACTTAGTTTGGTGAAACGCCAAGAGTGCATGCAATAGTGAGTGGGTTATCTATCCACTTCCACCTTTGCAGATGCATTTTGACATGCTTAGCTCTAGCAGACGAGTTTTAAACATGTTATCATTACCTTTCATAATATAGGCTCATTGCTCAAAGTCTTGCATAGACATCTGTTGCCATATAAGGGAAAGGATACCTGTGATGTACACAGTTATTTTTCATGGTTTTGTTTTACGCCACTTTCAATAATTCTTCCGTTATATCATGCTTTTTCTGGGTAGGTAACCAGTACTACTTGTTCATTTATCCTTGTCACAATGCTAACCCAACAATCTTGGGTACCAGTGAGGGAAAGCCACAGCGTCTTTAATATGACCCGGCCTGGGATCAAACATGTGACCTCCTGCACCTGAGTTGGATGCTCTACCTTTACACAACTGACAAGTCAGAACAACTGACAAGTTCTAATCAAACACAATAGTCTACGAAAACATTAATACTATGGAACAGTTTATTAAAAATAAAGAAGAATGTAAATTATGTTAAAAGAGCTAAATTATTAACAAGAGGCATTAATAAATGAGACAGTGTATAACAAAACGTTCCATCGACTACGAAATGTTATCTTTAACCAACATACTAAAAATATGCAATAGTCTACTTTGAAAACATCTTGGCAAAAACTATTAACAAGGTATATGTATGAAAGTATATTCTACATTTATCTATCCATTAAAATTGTCCCTAAACTAATCGACATTTGATTTCTTTTTGAAGAAGATGCATTTGTAGCAGTCTAATTTTGTCACAATGTTTTCAACTTAAGTCAAGAATTACACTTTTCTTTTCAGATATTTTTGATAAATTTGCCTGGGTATTAATTTGAAAACTGCTGCTACAGATTTGTTATTGCGAGTGCTAGTCGAAAGCTCTAATTTGATCGGTTGATTAGTAAGGACGTTTCAGAGTGATCAATGCGTTAGAACAATCTTGATACATTCGTGCTATATGAATTTCAAACGGAAACTGGCGATAACCCATATAAAGCTTATTTTTAGGCGAAAGCTGTCTGACCTCAGTTTTGACCTACATGTTAAACAAATGATCTAGATTGTAGACCAATCAAATCTTGTTGTTTTTATTAAATGTTATTCGGTACCATGAAGTGGTGACTTTTCAAAATATCAATTTAATATTTCTATATCAATATTGCATACACTGCTCCCTATATATTAACCTTTTTTTTTTACTGTAAATGTATTTCTTACTCTGGAATGTTACAAGGAATTGTTTGTTAATCTTATTAAAGTTAATTTTTGTGTCACCTGCGTAGCATGGTAGGCACTTAGGGATTACTTTTTTTTTTGTCCGGCGTCTGTCCGTCCGTCCGTCCGTCCGTCTGTCTGTCCGTCACACTTTTTCGTCACGTTTTCAAATAACTTTTGTTCTACTCAAAGGATTGGATTGAAACTTCTGACAAATGTTTATATCAATCTTTGTGATGGGTTCACAAAAGGGGGATAATCCAAATATCTTTATATCATAGTTATTGCCCCTTTTCTGTCAAAAATTAAATTTTTCTGACAAGGCACCGGCAGGTGACACACGTGCTCCGGGGAGCACTCCATTCTAGTTTATCCTACTTATTATGGTACGGATTTAATCAAAATTTGAGTGAAAATATGTAAGCGGCCGGTTAGCTCAGTTGGGAGGGCATTATCCTCTACATTTCTGTACTCGCAGGGCCATGAGTTTGTGTCCCGGTCAGGGTGCACATTGAGTGCACATTTTTTCTTACTCTGTGACATTTAGCGCCTTCGGACTTTTTACTATAACATGTAGCTACCAATCGCTTTCATATACTCAAAATTGCGCCAACAATCTTTTTGAAAGATAGTTCTTGTTTAAAATATTATCTTAGTTTATATCATGTATTTCCATAATACAAAAAGTATTTCCCGGGAGTTATTGAAAATGCATAAAGTTATAAGCTATAGTGCAGAAGGACAACCACAACTTTGTGCCCCGATTACAGCCGGAGGTTGTTTAAAGGATGATAACATAAATAAATTTGTACTTTTCAGTTTCAGAATGTAGCTACTGAAAAGAGCTATGTAGTTTTCCAAATTATTCAAAATATGCAAAGATGATGGAGACGATGAAAACTATATTTGTATATAATTTTCTTTTGATATTTTGAAGAAATATAATGACAAAGCACATAAATATAACTTGAAAAGATCTTTACAAAAGTTCCAAGGTGGCTCAAAGAAATTATGTGGAAAAGACAGTGCTAACGTTTTTTCTGCGCTTAAGTATCTGTTTGTGAACGCAAGTTTGAAGTCGTGTGAAACCATTGTAAAAAATGTAATAAATCATATTATTTATTGGTGGGAATGACTTCATACCAAAATATTTTGCAGTGTCACATGATACTATTTGCAAGTTTGTGTTACAGAACAGTGACTTTAGAAATATGTAGTTTGTCTTTAAAGATGAACGGTACTATCTAAACAAACAAATGTATGTGGACCTTATCAAACATGTATACACACCCAAAAGACTTAGGGGTTCTAATATTTCTTATGAGGATGTCCGTGACTTAAGTATAGCCAAAAAAGAAGCTACTAACACAAAGTCAGGTTTAAGACGGCAGATCCGAGAAAATGGCTACCACCCAAATCAGCAATTGAGAGAATCTCTGACTTAATTCAATTTCAGATTGATTACTTACAAACAGCAGGGAAGCATGAAAGCAAACCTTTAAATTTCCTTGACTGTAAGTGCTTACATAAAACTATTAATGGAGAAATTGAATATAATTTTGGTACGGAGGCACAGTTTCTGTGCATTGCTGATTTGCCATCACCTAACACAAAAAGACCAAAACGGCACCATATAGATACACCACAACAAGGTGCAAGGAGAAAGAGACCAATGACTTCAACCCCTAGGAAATCATAAAAAGAAAATAATACATGTATATAGCGGACATTGTTTTATTCTGTAGCGATGTTATACGTGATGTGTTGGTTCAAATCGTGCCCAAGCAGGCCCCCTGATAATCGTATAGTGGATTTAATCAAGTTTTCTTTCTTGCATAAGTTAAAGGAATTCCTACGTTAAAAATAATATATCAGTATTATTTGGCAAGGCACATTTCCTAGCCAAGTACTGGTTTGTTTACCCAGGGAGCATGAAAAGGTGAACTGTCAACATGATATAACTGAAATAATGTTGAAATGGTTTAAAACACCAATAAAACAAATAAATACCATTAAGCATTTTGTTTTCAATAATTGCATTGAATTTGGATACCTCCCTCACTTTCAGATATAGGTTTCAACATTATTTCAGATATATCACAGCAGCCAGTTCATTTAACCATGCGCTGCCTAACTTTCTCACACCAGTATTTCATTCACAAAAAAATGCTTCCAATTTCAAAATGTTTTCATATTTTCTGCAGATATTTTCAAATCAAACTTTTTAAATTTTATCTTTGGTGCAAAGTAATATTGGGATAGCATTAACACGGCTGCATCAGTGTGCAGCAAGATATGCCAGGTTTTTATTGTAATGTATAATGATATAACGGAAATATTGTTGAAAGCAGCCTAAAAAACATTCAAACAAACAAATAAACAACTCTTAACCCTTTCCCAACATATGTTCTACAGCAAACAACTGTTGAGACAAAATTATGCATAAACCTATAAATATATATAAGTGAAAATTTATTTATTGAATAAGAGTTGAAATCATTGAAGTCAAATTAGAGAAATTGCTCTTTTTCAATGTACTATCTGTAAACAGCACCAAAAAATAAGAAAGGAATTTTGAACCAAGACAGCATCATTTTTACTTTACAGGCAGTTTGATTATACTTTCTGTTTCTGTGTAAAATGTGCAGACTTAGATTGTCATTGTATTTTTGACTACTCTAGCAGAAACTGATATTAAATAGCACCTTTTTCTGTCTGCAAAAAAGAGAAATAGTTGAAATAGTTTAGTACAAATTAATGTTTGCATGTTTTCCTTCATTCTTGTATTACTTAGTAATCATCCCAGTAAAGAAAAAAAAGCTTGAATTCTAATGAAATAAATACTCGGTTTTAACTTCACTTAGACTTTCTTGTGATTCATAGAATAAAGGTTATAATGTAATCATGCCCTGTCCTGTATTTGATAAGCTTGACCCAAACAGATGTGCAAAGATAATACACCGTGAAGAATATGGGGTCACTGCCAGGGTTTAATTAGGGATCCTGCTGAGGTGCTAACTATTAGTACAGTTACCTGCTTTTTGGGTTTTCTGGGTTTTCCTGGAGTAAAATGGTGCAGTGAAAAGACGGTACTTTACTTGTTGAAATTTCCTCAAAAACACAATCTGAGAATCTCTTAAATAACAAAGTATTTTTCGAAGTACCTGTCAACATATATGCTCACCCTTTCCTAAATTCATCAAAGGGTGTCATAAGATGCAGGGAACTTGGAAATTGTCAAACAACTGAAGAAATCACTGAAAATTTAAAATATCCAGGTGTTACAGACGTAAAACGCATTAAGATCTTCAGAGATGGGTCTGAAATAGTGACCAACACTTACATTTTTACTTTTGATACGCCAAATTTACCAAAAGAAATCAAAATTGGTTACCAAATAGTCAAGGTTGATTGTTACGTACCCAATCCCTTGCGCTGTTATCGGTGTCAAAAGTTCGGACACCACGAGAGTAAATGTAATGGTTCCTATGTCTGTAGTAAGTGTAGTTTTGTTGGAAATGATCACCAGTTGTCTACCTGTACTAATACTATTAAATGTGCGAACTGTGGCCTAAATCATGCTGCAAGTTCGAAGGAATGTTCTTTTTGGCTTTCACAGAAAGAAATACTTAATGTAAAGTATAAACAAAATGTTAGTTTTGTGGAGGCCAGGAGGATTGTTGCTCCACAACAAAACATTGCAGCTAGATTTAATGGTGACAACAGTTTCGCATCTAAAACTAGACCAACTACTATCAGGCCTGTTGTCAATACACCGCCACCCTCACAAGAATGTATTACATGCCATCGCCTTTTGAAGGTTCTATCTCAAAAGTTTCCTGACATCAGTTTACAGTTAAAAGCAATTATGTCAAATGAACAGCCCTCTACTTCTATCCTTTCTTCATTACCATCAATGAACAAAGACACCTGTAGCAATACTGCATCTTCTTCGAAAGAAAATGAGTCTTCTTCTAAACAAATTGAGTCTTCTTCTAAAGAAATTAAATCATCTTCTTCTGGAGAAATTGAGTCTTCTCCTAGAGAAGTTGAGTCCTCTTCCAAGGATATTGATTCTTCAAAAGGAAAGGAATCTTCTAAAGTTACAAAAAAGAATTCAAAACATACAAGTAAATCACCTGACACGAATAAATCTTCAATTATTTCACTTAAACCAAACCAACAAAACAAACCTAAGTCAAAATTACACTCAAAGCCCGATTCTGAAGGCTTCGAGAAACAAAAAACTAGAAAAAATAAGGTCCAATTAGATAGAGCTAGTGACTCTAAACCTAAAATTACTAATCGTTTTCAGACTTTGGATGACATGGAGACACAGGAAACTGAGTCTCCTAGTCCATGGTCGGATACGAAAGATGACTGGAATCAAAATATTGATTCCTGGCATACTGCGATACCTGAGATCAAAATTTGTGAACCTATATCGAAATGAATTCCATAATCCAGTGGAACTGTCGTGGATTTAAAGCCAATTTTAAAGAATTGTCTCTTCTAGTTAATGAAAAGAAACCAGTAGCTTTATGCTAACAAGAAACATTTTTAAAAGATATTGATAGTCTTTCTCTTAAATATCATTCATGTTATCATAAAACTTACGATGCAAGTGCTCGAGCTTGTGGTGGGGTAGTAATATGTGTTAACAACTCTGTTCCGCATAGCTTAGTCTCACTTACTACAACTCTGCAGGCAACTGCGGTAAGAATTTCATTGAGAAAAACAATTACCCTTTGTTCTTTGTATCTTCCGCCAAGTCAGCCTCTTGATACAGACAAGCTCGTTGAGCTTGTCAGTCAGCTTCCAACACCTTTTATGATAGTTGGTGACTTCAATTCACACAATAAGTTGTGGGGATGTAGTGACACCAATAACAAAGGCCAAATATTAGAAGACTTTATTTTTAAACATGACCTTTGTATTTTGAATAATAAATCTTACACTTATCTGCATCCTGCTACTGGTTCTTACTCATCTCTTGATCTTTCTATTTGTAGTCCTGATATATTTGTTGACTTTAAGTGGAAGGTAGAAGACGACCATCATGGAAGTGATCATTTCCCTATAATTATCAATGAAACTGGACCTTCTGTCCAGGGGCGTCCGAGACGATGGAAGCTTCACAAAGCGAACTGGAATTTATTCCAGATGCGATGTGAACATTCCATTAGTCCGGATGCTTTCTTGGAATGTGATGACCCTACACAACTATTTACATCTTTAATGTATCAGGCTGCTAAAGAGGCAATTCCCCAAACTTCGACGAATCCAAAGCACCCTCGCAAACCTTGGTTTGATGAGGATTGCAAAAAGGCTATAGGAACACGCAAATCGGCTTTAAAGCAGTTTAACCTGAGGCCAACCCATCAAAATCATGTATACTTTAAAATAGCTAGAACAAAAGCTCGTTAAACAATTAAGCACGGTAAACGTGCGTCTTGGAGACAGTATGTATCTAGATTAAATTCTAGATCATCTGTCAAAAAGACATGGGACATGATAAGGAAAATAAAAGGAAAGAGCAGTTCGCTTAGTGTGAATCATCTGAACACCTCAGACGGTGTTGCTACTTCAAAGAAGGATATTGCCGATACGTTGGCAGATTCCTTTGCACAAAAGTCGTCCTCTTCAAACTATTCTCAAAAGTTTCAAAAATTTCAACAGCAGAGGGAGAAACGGAAAATTAACTTTAAATCGAAAAATGAAGAGGCCTACAATAAAGCTTTTACGTTAAAGTAATTAAAATCAGCTCTCAAGAAGTGCCATGATACCGCTGCGGGTTCAGATGATATACATTATCAACTGATTAAGCATTTACCTTTCCGATCCCTTTCTTGTTTACTTGACGTCTATAATCAGGTTTGGCGAACGGGAAATCTCCCGAGATCTTGGAAAGAGGCCATCGTTATTCCAATTCCCAAACCTGGTAAAGATACAACTAATCCTGGGAATTATCGTCCTATAGCCTTAACTAGCTGTATATGTAAATCGATGGAAAGAATGGTGAACGACAGACTTGTTTGGTTTCTCGAAAAGAACAAACATATTACTACTTTCCAGTCTGGTTTTCGTAAACATAGAAGCACAGTGGATCATTTGATCCGTTTTGAAACTTTTATCAGAGAAGCATTCATTAAAAAGGAACACGTTGTCTCCGTCTTCTTTGACTTAGAAAGTGCATATGACACTACCTGGAAATATAGTATTATGAATGACCTCTATGATTATGGCATAAGAGGTCGCCTTGCTTTTTTCATGTCTGCTTTTTTAAATGAACGTCAGTTTAGAGTTCGTGTTGGTGATACTTTGTCTGATCCACATGAACAGGAAATGGGTGTTCCCCAGGGATGCATTCTTTCTGTAACACTTTTTAGTGTGAAGATTAATAACATTATCAAATCTGTTAACCCTGGAGTTGAATGTTTTCTATATATTGATGATTTCTGTATTTGCTACAGATCAAAACATATGCATACAATTGAAAGACAACTGCAACAAGTTTTGAATAATTTGCAAAAATGGTCAAACGAAAATGGCTTTAAATTCTCTAAACGCAAGACCAAATGTATGCACTTTTGTCAACTTCGTAAACACCACCTAGATCCTGATTTAACACTAGATGGCACTCGTATTGACGTTGTGTCTGAATTTAAATTCCTTGGTCTATTATTCGATCCGAAACTGACCTTTGTTCTTCATATAAATTATCTTAAAAATAAATGCCAGAAAGCTTTAAATCTGTTACGCGTTGTGTCCCATATGGACTGGGGAGCTGACCGTAAAGTTCTCTTTTTACAGGTCGATAATACGATCTAAATTAGACTATGCATGCATTGTCTATGGCTCAGCACGAAAATCATACATTGCAACACTTGATTCCATTCACCATCAGGGTTTACGGCTAGCCCTGGGCGCTTTTCGAACTTTGCCCGTCAAAAGTCTCTATGTAGAAGCCAATGAACCACCCTTATATTTACGTCGACTAAAACTGGCTATGCAGTATCTTTTAAAACTTAAGTCTAACCCTTCAAATCCCACTCATAGAGTTGTTTTTAAACCTTTATACAAGGAATTATTTTTAAAGAAGGAACGGGTAATACCAACTTTTGGTATCCGTTACCGTCCCGAAGTCGCTAAGCTTGATGTTGATCTTGAGGACATCGCGAGGCAGGAGATTTCAGATTCTCCACCTTGGACTCGAAATAGTCCATCATTCATTTATGATCTTGCGACTGATAAAAAGGCCTGCACAGATCCTATTGTTTTTAAATCCAAGTATATGGAAATTAAAAATACATATTATAACTTTGAGCATATTTATACAGATGGTTCTAAGGACGGAAAAAAGGCTGCTGCCGCTGCAGTTCATGATGGCGATGTGATAACATTTCGGTTGCCAAATAATGCTTCTATATTTTCTGCCGAGTTAAAGGCAATTCATTTGGCTTTGGACCATATTGAATCCGACGGTTATTGGCGATATATTATTTTTACTGACTCATTGTCTGCTATGCAGGCACTTCAGAATGACAAAATAGATAACCCTATTATTGTTGACCTCCTTTCTAAGTTATCGCGTATTTGTGCAACAGCACATGTGGTGTTTTGCTGGATCCCAAGTCATATGGGCATTCACGGTAATGAACATGCTGACTTGGCAGCAAAGTCAGCTCTTTTACAAGATATTTTACCTTTTAAAATACCTTATTCCGATTTTAAACCTTTAATAAATGTTTTACTTCACGATAAGTGGCAAAGTGATTGGAATGAGCAAGTAAATAATAAACTGCACTCAATCAAGTCAGTACTTGGTGAGTGGCTGCCAGCTTTTAGATCCTGTCGCCGAGAAGAAATTGTCCTTGCTCGTTTACGCATTGGGCACACATGGTTAACTCATGCGAACTTACTGAAGGGTGAGGAAGCACCTCAGTGTATTCCATATTTTACACAACTTTCAGTACAGCACATTCTTCTGGAATGTGCTTATTTCGCTCCAATACGTGATAGATTTTTCAAGGCTCAAAGTATGCGTCAGCTCTTTGAGTCTGTCAAACCTGAACTTCTATTTGATTTCCTTAGGGAAATTAATATTTTTAATAAAATTCTTAAATCGTGTTTTTGCGCATGTTAAAGTTTTGCATGCAAGACCTTTTCTCTCAAAAAGCAAATGCTATTCAAACAAGACTTATCCTACTTGATTTATAGTTCTATACTATCAAGCCACTATCTCAGTAACAATTGTTGACTATAGTATCACATGGCCAAATAGTCGAGCATGCCGTCTTGCGGACATCTCTTGTTACTAGATGTCTTTCCTTTTCAATTGATAACAATTTATGGTTATGAAGTATATGATTAATCTTCAACTTAATGATTATAACATTTCTCAGCTGCACTCTTTAAGAAGTGAAGTCCGGAAGCACTTTTAAACCGAACATCACATATAAAACATGCATTCTGACATTTAACTATGAATGATGTTAAAACAATATCAATTCAACCATGCCTTGACTATGGCTTTGGATAGAATATGCCAAACCAATAACCCATTTGGAGGGAGATAACAACTTAAATAATACATGTCTACCAACAACAACATTTAAAAGCAACATTATTCCAAATGTTATTTGCATAAAATACATGACTGTTAACAAATACATATACATTTCAATACATATTTCATGATTACAAATCATATTTCCCAGAGAAATTACTATTCACAACATGACATGCAAGTCCATATAGCTCACCTTATTTAGATTGTTGTTTTATTTATAGGCAGATTTGTGTTATATTTTGAAATAGTATGCTTAATCTGTATTTACAGACATCTGTGTAGCCAGTGTTCAATAGGCAAGCCAAAACGAGGGTGGGAGCCAATCTGTCGGCCCAACTCCGGCTGGGTTTTGCAGGATTCAGGTTAATTCGAGTAATAAACAGCCGCAGTTGGGCGCTCCCACCCTCGGTTTGGCGTGCCTATTGTTCTAGATTGGTGGATTGGGTGGTTGCTAGATGCATGCCAGATGACAGCATCTCAAACTGACTTTGTGTTGAATGAAGTCCTGTTTCGCCAAGTTGTGTCAGCCGGCTGCCATTACCAGCTGGAGTCGGGATTTGCCGACAAAGTCCCGACTTTGCATCCGTCCTGTTCGAATTATAGTTTAACTGGCATCCTCACATGTGTCAGGTGAAAGTGACACACTCTGGCTCCGAGTTACGCTAGCCGGATTTCACCCGGATTTATGGCAGCCGGCTGCAAAATCCAGCCGGAGTTGGGCCGACAAAGTGGCTTCTAACCTCGTTTTGGCTTGCCTATTGTTCGAGATAGATGGGTTGGGCGGTTGATTGATGCACGCCATGTGAAAGCGCCTCAAACTGACGTGATGCATGAGTTCCTATTTCGCCAAGTTGCGTCAGCCGGTGCCGTGCGCAGCCGAAGGTGGGATTTCCCCACAAATACCCGACTTCGCACCCGTCCTGTTCGAATTAGAGAGTTTAACTGGAATCCTGACATGTGTCAGGTCCACACTCCGGCTCGGAGTCGCACTAGCCGGATGATTCCGACCGGATTTATGGCAGCTTACTGCAATGTTCAGATGAAGTTGGCATTTTGGGCAAGTCTACTGCCCAACTCCGACTTTTTATTGCTCGAATATGATAGTTTAACTGGCATCCTGACAAATGTCAGGTGAAAGTGACACATTCTGGCTCAGAGTCACGCTAGCTCGATTCCACTCGGATTAATGGCAAAACCCAGCCGTAGATGGGCCGACAAAGTGGCTCCCACCCTCGTTTTAGCGTGCCTATTGTTCGAGATAGATGGATTGGGCGGTTGATTGATGCATGTCAGGTAAAAGCGCCTCAAACTTACTTTGTGCTGCATGAGGTCCTGTTTCTCCAAATTGCGACAGCTGGCTGCCATACCCAGCCGAAGTTGGGATTTCCCGACAAAGTCCCAACTTTGCACATATCCTGTTAGAATTAGAGTTTAACTGGCATCCTGATATATATCAGGTGAAAGTTCCACACCCTGGCTCCGAATCACACTAGCCAGATTCCACCCAGATTTATAGCAGCCTGCTGCAAAATCCCAGCCGGAGTTGGGCAGAAAGAGTGGCTCCCACCCTCGTTTTGGTGTGCCTCTTGTTCGAGATAGATGGATTGGGCGGTTGATTGATGCATGCAAGGTGAAAAGTTGCGTCAGCCGGCTGCCATGCCCAGCCGGAGTTAGGATAACCCGACAAAGTCCCGACTTTGCACCCATCCTGTTCGAGTTAGAGAGTTTAACTAGCATCCGTCCAGCCGGATTTATGACAGTGTGGCTCCCATTATCGATCTTGCGTGCCTCTTTTTCGAGATATATGGATTGAGGGGCCCATAAATGTATGCCACGTGAAAGTCATCCAAACTGATTAACATACGACTTTGTCCCCCAGTCCTGTTTGAATTAGAGAGTGTAACTGCAAAACCCAGCCGGAGTTGGGCCGATTTTGTCTGTGAGTCACACTAAGTACAAGATCAAGACAAGATGAACATTTCCAGATAATTTCCAGATACTTAAGATGGTTCAAACTTGTCCATATAGACAGTTCATGCTCGACAGAATTAATACAGCCAGAGTTGTCGGATCTCCGGCTATTCCAGCTGATTGATACTCGTTATGATTTTAAGGATGTGTACCCGACGTGCTTGAGTAAAGAGTTTTGCCGACATCCTGACAAAGTTGAGATTTTCCCAACAAAGTCCCGACTTTGCACCTGTTCGAGTTAGAGGGTTAAGCCTGCTGCAACCGATGTCCCGATTTAGCTTCAAAACCAAGCCAATATTAATTTCAAATAATATGGTCTAGAAACGTCCTATATAAACGTCTTATCGTACTGGATATCTCGTCTCGGTTATCAGTTTTTATCTGAAAGTGTTTATCACGCCGTGTATTTATCACGCTTAGTGAATTAACCGGTATTTTGGAAGAGCATTTTTACCAATAATTGATATCTAAGAAATGATTATATAAACTAAATCAAAGTACAAAGTACTGAAGGTAGAATTGCGATCGTTTAAGAAGAAATACAGAAGTGCATATATGAATATTTATTTTACCGGTTACCTTCAGGCAAAGTTTCAAGTGTGTAACTCTTTCCAGTGCTGAGATTTTGCCTCAACCTGAAACTTTAACCAAAATGTTGACGAACAGACAGACGGAGAGACAGACATCGCCAATCTATAGACCGGAATTGCTAGAGCAATCCGGCCAAAAATAAAAAAAAGATCATCAATTTTAGCAGTAAAATCCTGCCAAGAAGTAATGAATTGAGAAAAAAATGTGCTGAGAGGTCCATAATTTCAAACTTGCTAAGATTTGGTCTGTGCAATGAATGTACAAATTGAAAAATGTATTGTTGACATGTATTTTCTACACCATCATTGTAATGTTGTTTATCATAAATAAAATTATTCCTTTTTTTAAATAAACTTTTAATCAAAATGTGTGTCTCAGTGTTGTCTTCTTCAGCAGTTTGACAGAAACAAAGCCTAAATCTGAAATTGTGTCAATATGTTATTTGTCAACTCTGTCCCATAAGTTTTGCTTGTGATTTGAACTCTCATAAAAAAAGCACGGAAAGGGACAACTTTCCCAACTTTGATTAAATATGTTTTCAATTAAATTGTAAAAAATCTTTTTCTTGTTTTTTGAAAGTTTTGTCATTATTATTTAAGACGGACATTATATACTAGAATAGCCAACTGACTATCATTTGAAAAAGTGTTTCTTATTTAAACCTTTCCCACTTGCATACGTAATTGCAGCCGACGACTTTTGAAAACATTGATGCAGAAGAAGAAATTGCTCATAACAAGCTTTCTCCTTTTGCAACAATGTTTTCAACTATATTCAATGATTACACTTCCAATAAATGTGATTTTCTGTATCTTTGCTCAGATTTTTTTTAATTCGTCTGCTGCAGAGTTTTTATATAGTGGGGTGGGTTGTGATTTGTTAGAGGGCAAGCAGGATTGGGAATTGAGTGTTGCACTTATCCTAATGAAACACTCGCCTGCCTGTGCATGTTTTAGCTTAACTTAACTTGTTAATGTTCTTTCCATCATCAACTTAGTCATCCGTTAGTAATCAACTCTATGAACGAAATAATCGCGTCAAAATCTTGAATCATAACGAACAAACTGTCAAAATCTAATTTTGAACTGTGTAATACAAATTTAGAATAAAAGGATGAATCAGTTATGTTGTAACAACCAATATCCATTTACCTGATTTTGGCCGAAAGAAATGATCGATTTCTTGCAAGATTTATTCGTTATTCGTGCTGCCTATTATAATCAAAGTATTCTAAACGCTTTATAAACAAGTGATTTAAAGCGCTCAAATCATTTGATGAAATTTGTTTCTTTAGACGCGGACCTTGTCGAAAGCACCTATCCAAAATGCAAACGTCATCGTTAATCGTTGTCGAAGGAATAGATGGACTGAGAGAAAGAGAATAGAAAGAAGGCTTAGCAATGCATACTATCTTTATGAATAAGGACATGAACGAATATGTATGGACTAGCGCCTAGAATTTCGTACTAGCCGATCCTTCATTCCACTCGCTTATGCTAGCGGGCGAGTGGATGTTTACATCTCTGCCGAGAGGGAAAAAAGGGTTACAATTTACAAAGGGTAATTGCGCGGTGCAGTGCTATATTGGCGCAGTGATATCTAAATAATTGTGTACACTTTAAATATGATATTTACACTTACAAGACTTGTTATTTTCTATTATAAGCTTGAATAATCGGATTTTCTTTCGTTACTCTATGTTTGCTTTTGTAAGCATTCGTAAATTAGTCAAACCAAAAATTGCACTTAATTGTTGGTGGTGAAGGGCATATACATCACGTGACTTCAAACTCACTATGACTATGGCAGCCTCTGCGCATGCGCAAGTCTACCAAAAAACGAAAATCTAATTCATAACAGATGAAAAACAACCTTAATTTACATTTCAATTACCAATTTTTACATCATTTGACCCTTAAAACACATTGAAAAACTGTTTCCAAATATCAACGAATCGTGCATATAAAACGCCATGTTTTTAGATTTTTGAGATTTTGAACTGATCTACCCGTCTAAGAAAACGAAAATACGGGTGAAATATGAAAATCTAAGACATAACATAAGTGAATTAGGCTTAAATCAAAGAGAAAAAGCCGCTATATTAGCCCCATGAACATCATGCAAGTAGGAAAGTAACAACAAAAAGAGATCGGGTTTCAGCTTTCGGCCATTTGTAAATTAAGTCGTTCGTATGAAGTCAACTTTCCAATACGAAAATCCACCTAAAATCACGGCTACCAAACACTCTCTGACGACAGCACCATGCGAGTGTTTTCCGGTGCTACCTAAGAGTGATAACATTTTAGGTAAACAAGGTATGTGGTCCTCAATTTTCAATTATATAATTTTTTTAAAGAAAGAAATGAAAAAAGTACGTCAGTCATTCGACTCGTATATGGCTAAATATTATGCTTACCAATGGTCGTCCTCTATATACCACTGGTTTGTTAGAAATCACATTTGAAATGAGCGTGGAAAAACTCACCAGCCCGAACAAAGATACAAAAACGGTACAAAATGAGCTTTCTCTCGTAATACTTCTGTTCTAATATCACTTTGACAATTAAAAAACGCCCAACTAGTATGCACTTACGGGTGTTTGGTCGATACAGGATATAAAATGGCTATATAAGAACTTGGTACGCCGAAATTGTATCGGTGCTGAATGGGACTGCCCGGAGTTGAATGCGAGGATTAATTAAATTTACTAGGGATTCGTTTACTGTGTGTAATTTATACGTGTGAAAGCTCGAGCCGAAGGCTCGAGCGAAGCACGCCTATAGGTTACACGTACGAACACATCATACGAAATCAAAACAACGAGAATTCAGTACAATCTTACTGTTTTTCACATATCAAATCTCAACCCCATAGCACTTTTTTTCGGCCATTTTGCTTCCGGTCTTACTGGACGGACAAATTACCGTAACCTATTAATTTCGTAACCGGCAAAACCCGCATTCACGATATTCGTATGTTTTGACAAATCAAAAAATACTAAGAACTAGAGAGAAAAATTAAATTAAATTCCTTCTCGATAAAGGAAAGAAAACAAGGAATCTGACACGTGATAATTTGCGTGTAATTGCACTCGTTTTCTATTTTTAAAATGATATTTTCTCAACCGGAAGTTAACACATCCAAATGTGACGTCATTGCAACGAAAGTAACGTCATTGTAAGGCAAGTAATAAATAGTTAACAAAAGGAAAACGACAGGAATGGTAGGAAAAGATAGTTTGACTCGTCACAAATGGATTTCATTCACTGCAAGGACTTTATGAAGGGTAAGTCGACTATTCTTTTGTACCTGTCATAGTTATTTCATGGATTTTATATCTTGGCAATATAGAGAAGCAATAAACACTTGAAAATGATTGTAAATATTTCAAGGGAAGTTATCGTTCGTTACACTGGCCTCGGATATTATTTAAACTGAAAAGGACGAACAATTCTGTTTCTGTATCGACATAGCTTCATTTCAAGGTAGGATATTTATTATATCAATAATTTGCTTAAAAATATAACTTCATTTCTAAATTATGTGTTAGTATCTGTTGAGAACCGTTCCACGATGCTTTCGTCAAATCGCGTGACGTCACATCGTGTGTATTGTTTTTGTCTGTATATGTTCCACGATGCTTACGTCACATCGCGTCACGTCACATAGTGTGTATTGTTTTTGTCTGTATCTGTCATTTGAAGCCGTCTTGTCAAATGTTGACCCCACTGAAGAATATAGCTAAACTATCATATCTTCGACTGTCTAGTTGTATTTACTTTAAGACGTTTATTAATATATTGAAGTAAATGTAGTAAACAAACAAAACTTCAGTCAATTTCAAAAGCAAGAGAGGGAAACACTTTCATGCCTCCAAATGAGTCCATTGTTTTAAAGAAATTATGTCATATGTGGACTATCAGTAAAACACATAACTTTTCATTCAACAGGCTGAATTTCTAGTAGTATCACCTTTTCTTATCCAAAATTTGTTTATTGATCAAACTCAAATGAGTCCATTGTAGTAAAGGAATCATGTCATATGTGGGCTATCAATAAAACACATTACTTTTCTTTCAACAGGCTGCATTTCTAGTAGATTTATCTTTTTTTTAACCAAAATATGTTTATTGATCAAACTCAAATGAGTCATGATTGTTTTAAAGAAATGATGTCATATGTGGGCTATCAATAAAACACATTACTTTTCTTTCAACAGGCTGAATTTCATTTTTTTTTTATCCAAAATTTGTTTATTGATCAGATTGGACAAACTTGTTACTAAGAATTTCAACATTATTTCCACTAGGTTATTTCAAATACTCTGCATGTATGTATTCAAACCACATTCACAAAAGATTCAACATCTTTTGACAGCACTATTTTCATACTTGGGAGCACAACAACCAATAATGTCATAGAACTGTTTTTCTACAGAAAAGGCTATATTATAAATCATAATTAATGTCCGTTATAAGTCACCCAGTGACCTCACATAAGTGTTCTGTCTTCTGATATAACTGAAATACCACCGAAATGTATATCTTTTCTGTTTTCTATGTAATATTTTGTGAAATCCATTTTTCTGTGTGAAATTGTATAATCTATACAATAGAAATGGTAAAACTTAAACTAGTATACATTCATTGTAACAAAAAAAAAAATCTTATACTTTACTGGTAATAAAATTACACATATTTTCATGAACTGCTGCTCAAAGTAAAAACCTATACTGTAGTTTAATGGTAGAACACCTGGTCTAACAAGAGTTCTGAGTTCAAATCTCACCAGGTACATGATTTGAAAGAAGCAACTATTAACAATTTATACATGAAACAATTATGTTGTGGAGAGTAGTCTTACTTAAACACTTATTACATTTTTATCCAGGCTTCTAGTGAAAATAGTTTACTCCCTGTACCCTTTTCAAAAGCTTTTATAATTGAGCAATAATAATTAAAAAAAAGGAATGGTTATCAACATTGATAACTCTGAGAATCTGTACATGTTCAAGGTTTGATCCAGCTTTGATAACCGTTCTAATATCAAAGTTTTAACGAAATGTATACATCATATTTTTATTTTAGAGCAATTTTAACATGATCACTAACAATGTTAAATTATTGCAATATTGCAAATTCTTCTGGAAAATCCATTTCTCTGTTTGTACTTTTTATAATTTCTTTATTTGCTATAAACATACTGTTTATTGTTTTATGCAAGCAATAAAATATATATTGAATATATTGATCAGATCTTTCATTATCCATTTTTTTCAAACGACATATTTAAGATACATGTATATATATATAATCAGTTGTTGACACTAAGTCTGGTACTTATTAACAAATAATCTGATGCTGTTTCAGGTTTTACAAATTAAAAACCAGAAAAGGAGATAGGGGTTCAAAGTGAAAATGTTGTTGAATAGGAACATATTGTTCATTTTGGATCAATTACACCATTCCGACAATGTATTCAGATTAGTCACAGAAATCAAGTAATTTACATCAGACAAGGGGCTAAACTTTACCCTTTCCAACATACATAGTTATAAATGGGACTTTTGAAAATATTTGTAAAAATTACAGTTTTCTCAGTCTGTATGCATAGTATTCTCATCTTAAATTGTCTCAAGATTATACATTCAGCCAGATCATGCAAAGTTAGCCATCTGTCTTGGAAGATTGTTGTGTGGGGTATTTTAGTATTCTAGAAAGCCAGGGGAAAATGTTAGGTGAACTGAAGTACCATTGAAAGTAATGTTAAGCGCAAGTCATTCAATCAACCATGGTAAGAGGACTTCAGTTTCCAATTATATGTATTACTAGTTTACAAATAACTGGCATTTGTAAAAATAAATCAGAACATTCTTCAATGCCTTCTTGTGTTGTTTTCCATCAACATCCTTGGAAATCTTACAGTCTGTTACGATCCTGACCTAATAAAAAATAAAACAGATATATATGTACAAATTAAACTTAAATGCATGCTAAGTTTTGTTTTTTTCAATATGTTTTTCAAATTCTGTTTTTGTAACTTTCTACAATTTGCCTATTAATTTGTTTCTTGTTATGGGACAGACAGTGCCTAATTAATTTGTTCTTGCTTTCACACGACCTAGGCCTTTGCCTATTAACATATTAGTTTGGGACCTCCAAAGTGTGTCTGTTAACCAAATATATCACGTTCCTATATAATGAGGTACAGTATAAAGAAATATGCACACTGATTTTAGGGATATTTGTAATCTTATAACTACAAGAGAAAGTTGATGCAAGGCATCAATGTCGCCGGAAAAGACTGCATTGATTTATTGTTTAACACACATGTATTCTTGACTTTCATTAGTCTAAACATACACATAATGTTTTCATAAGGACTAATTCCAGGATTTTTGAAATTCCACATAGATCTACACATTTCAGGATTTCTTGTGGTCAGGATTTTGGATGTTTTGTATTTGTCAATAAAACCCCAACAAATTAATACATTTTGGGATTTAAATCTACATGCAATAAAAAGCTATTAAACCCTTTCCATGTCTGAAGCAACAATGAAAACCTTTAAACGCTTAAAACATTGAGAAAACGGTTAAATTGCTGAAGACATGAACTTCCTCCTTTTTAATAATAATTATAATAAATATTTCACAGATGTTAAAAATTATCATCATATGTTTAAAACGTAGACCACACTTGAAACAACATATCAGCTAAATTGTTTATCTAAATCGTTGATGCATACAATATATGTTTGGCGCAAGAGAAATGCCAGTTGCGAGTCCCATTACTATTTAATAGGTGGCAAGTATGAAATTAATTGGGTGCGAAAGAGCAGATTTTCTTTATTTCTAAATCTATTGTTTATTAGAGTTTGTTCTTCTCTTAATTTGTTTCAAGCCAAATAAACATTTAATATCACATATATTTAATCATTTAAGTGTGTAATATAAGCTATCTATGATAGACTATATGTAATAAGGTGTTTGAGCATTCTTTCAAAATGTTGACTCTCGTTTCAAGATGTCAGACATCGAAGAAAGTGAATACAAAGTCAGGCAAAGCTTTAGTGCATGTTTTATTCCACTGCATTCGAGAGAAAAATGCATTTCTATAGTATCTTTCTTTCTCCTACATTCGACCCATGCACTCGTTGCGTGACGTTTAAGATATCAATTTGTCGTGCGACATTTTTTGTCTGCATAAACAAGTCACTTTTCTAAGTTTACATTTTACTTCCGGTTACTTCGCTTTGTTTACATTTTGGCAATATGAAACTAGGTCACGAACTGAGGAAAAGGCGTTTCGACGTTCACGACCGATAAACAGGCTTATATTTGAGACATATTTTCACAAAATATTTCTTATTTTTGTTTCTGTTACCAGTTTATGTTGATACTGATCTATTAAAGGGAGAATTCAACGTGGTTTTCATATCAATAGTCTCTGCAAGCAGGTGCGCGTATCTAAACAAATTTGGCTGTCCGACGTAAAGGTTTGTAGTTATCGCCTTTTGATTACATAGTTTATTAAAATAAAGTATCCCAGTCTAGCTAATAGGGACTGTTTTGTCTTCGTAAATAAAACACAAAAACGTAAATGCCAGTCAAAATAAAGAAACTGCACATACTTAAAACATCGGAATATTTATTTCATTTTAGATGTGTCATAACTTAGTGTTTTTAAACAAACGCAATTGTAATATGTTCAAGACTATTAAAAATAGAAGTCGCGGGCTTCTGCCCGCAGACTAATAAGACGAGAGTAAACTAGAAATGGCCCGTTTTTAATCATGATCACATTGCAACGCGTTAAACTATATTAACTGATAGAACAGGCTTAAATTAATGTCTAATAGCTGTTGTTTTACTGGTTAGATTTTTAACAAAGATAATGTTAACCTTTTAAAGCCAAAACGTGGTCGTTTTATATTCTGCTTTATTAAAAAAATGAAACGAATTATTGGAATTATTATATTCATTTTAACGTACGATAGTTGTTGATATAAATGCTTTCCGGAAAACAGGGCTTGTTTAAAAAGATTGATTCATAAAAAAGACAAAATTGCAAATACATTATTAAGTTTAACATGTATTACACACAGTAAACGAATCTCTAGTAAATTTAATTAATCCTCGCATTCAGCTCCGGGCACTCCCATTCAGCACCGATACAATTTCGGCGTACCAAGTTCTTATACAGCCATTTTATATCCTGTATCGACCAAATACCCTTCGGTGCATACTAGTTGGGCGTTTTTTAATTGTCAAAGTGATATTAGAAAAGAAGTATTACGAGAGAGAGCTCATTTTGTACCGTTTTTGTATCATTTTTCGGGCTGGTGAGTTTTTCTACGCTCACTTCAAATGTGATTTCTAACAAACCAGTGGTATATAGAGGACGACCATTGGTAAACATAATATTTAGCCATATACGACCCGTATGACTGACGTACTTTTTTCATTTCTTTCTTTAAAAAAAATATATAATTGAAAATTGTGGACCACATACCTTGTTTACCTAAAATTTGATCACTCTTAGGCAGCACCGGAAAACACTCGCATGGTGCTGTCGTCAGCGCCATGAGAGTGTTTGGTAGCCGTGAAAATGAAACATCGGGACAAAATACTCTCATGTAAAGAAAATGGAATACTTTCATTGCATTAAGGAAGACTTTGATGGTCAAATTGATTGGTTAAAATCGAGATATACGCAGTTTTAAAACTTAATAATTTTCTTCCGTTTTCAAAAATGGCGAGTTCCCCGGATGTTGGTCACGTGATGCGGGGCAACTTATTTCGAGAACTACGCTCGTTTCCGGACCATACTATTTGAAAGACCCTGAATGTACAGACAATGTTTTTCCACATAATGCATGTCGTTTAAGCTTTAAGATGACAAGATTAGCCGGAAATGTGTTTTTTCGGCTGGTTAGTACAGTCGTAGTAATTGGAAAAATACAGCTGTTCCGGACGGTTGATATATCCGGAATAGCTGAAACTCCAATTGTTCCGGCTAGTTAATACAGGCTTTTCCTGCCAATTAATTCAGCCGGCTAATCCGGCTAACTTCACGCACATCCACATATCTCCAGTTCGCCTTCATTGTTTTCGGTATGCTTCCACGCCATTATTTTTTACTTTTTTTACAATAGTGACAGACAAACTTTGACAGTTGGCACATGACAAGAGTTTACAATCTTCTGTGCGCACTGTTCTGAACCGTGTTAGGACCCAAATCGGGATTAATTAAGACAAGAGAGTTAGGACAATGTTAATAAAACGGTCTGATTTTCAGTCTTAGGTGCCGTTGTAAATATCGGTCCTAGTTAGGACTGTCTAAAACGCCCCCGCCATGAGATAATTTTATACCGATTAATGTGTAGCGACGAACAATGGAAATAGATCAAGATTAAACCGTGAGAATATGCAGGGTGATCTTGGTCTGTATTAATGTGTAGCGACGAATAATAGAGATATATCAAGATGATACCTTGAGAATATGCAGACTGATCTTGGTCTGTATTAAGGTGTAGCGACGAACAATGGAGATATATCAAGATGAAACCATGAGAATATGCAGGCTGATCTTGGTCTGTATTAATGTGTAGCGACGAACAATGGAGATATATCAAGATGAAACCTTGAGAATATGCAGGCTGATCTTGGTCTGTATTAATGTGTAGGGACGAACAATGGAGATATATCAAGATGATACCTTGAGAATATGCAGGCTGATCTTGGTCTGTATTAATGTGTAGGGACGAACAATGGAGATATATCAAGATGAAACCATGAGAATATGCAGGCTGATCTTGGTCTGTATTAATGTATAGTGACGAATAATGGAGATATATCAAGATGAAACCATGAGAATATGCAGGCTGATCTTGGTCTGTATTAATGTGTAGCGACGAACAATGGAGACAGGTCAAGATGAAACCGTGAGAATATACAGGTTGATCTTGGTCTGTATTAATGTGGAGCGACGAACAATGGAGATATATCAAGATGAAACCGTGAGAATATGCAGACTGATCTTGGTCTGTATTAATGTGTAGTGACGAATAATGGACATATATCAAGATGAAACCATGAGAATATGCAGGCTGATCTTGGTCTGTTTAATGTGTAGTGACGAATAATAAAGATATATCAAGATGAAACCATGAGAATATGGAGGCTGATCTTGGTCTGTATTAATGTGTAGTGACGAATAATATAGATATATCAAGATGAAACCATGAGAATATGCAGGCTGATCTTGGTCTGTATTAATGTGTAGCGACGAGTAATAGAGATATATCAAGATGAAACCTAAAGAATATACAGGCTGATCTTGGTCTGTATTAATGTGTAGCGACGAATAATGGAGATATATCAAGACGAAACCTTGAGAATATGCAGGCTGATCTTAGTCTGTATTAATGTGTAGCGACGAATAATGGAGATATATCAAGATGAAACCTAGAGAATATACAGGCTTATCTTGGTCTGTATTAATGTGTAGCGACGAACAATGGAGACAGGTCAAGATGAAACCTTGAGAATATGCAGCTGATCTTGGTCTGTATTAATGTGTAGTGACGAATAATGGAGATATATCAAGATGAAAAGTGAGAATTTGCAGGCTGATCTTGGTCTGTATTAATGTGTAGCGACGAACAATGGAGATATATCAAGATGAAACCTAGATAATATGCAGGCTGATCTTGGTCTGTTTAATTTGTAGGGACGAATAATGGAGATATATCAAGATGAAACCTAGAGAATATGCAGGCTGATCTTGGTCTGTATTAATGTGTAGCGACGAATTATGGAGATATATCAAGATGAAACCTTGAGAATATGCAGGCTGATACCTTGAGAATATGCAGGCTGATCTTGGTCTGCATTAATGTGTAGCGACGAATAATGGAGAATATCAAGATGATACCTTGAGAATATGCAGGCTGATCTTGGTCTGTATTAATGTGTAGCGACGAATAATGGAGATATATCAAGATGACACCTTGAGAATAAGCAGGCTGATCTTGGTCTGTGCATCGACGAACAATGGAGATATATCAAGATGAAACCTTGAGAATATGCAGGCTGATCTTGGTCTGTAGTAATGTGTAGCGACGAACAATGGAGATATATCAAGATGAATCCTTGAGAATATGCAGACTGATCTTGGTCTGTATTAATGTGTAGCGAAGAACAATGGACATATATCAAGATGAAACCGTGAGAATATGCAGACTGATCTTGGTCTGTATTAAGGTGTAGCGACGAACAATGGAGATATATCAAGATGAAACCATGAGAATATGCAGGCTGATCTTGGTCTGTTTTAATGTGTAGCGACGAACAATGGAGATATATCAAGATGAAACCTTGAGAATATGCAGGCTGATCTTGGTCTGTATTAATGTGTAGGGACGAACAATGGAGATATATCAAGATGAAACCGTGAGAATATGCAGGCTGATCTTGGTCTATATTAATGTGTAGGGACGAACAATGGAGATATATCAAGATGACACCTTGAGAATAAGCAGGCTGATCTTGGTCTGTGCATCGACGAACAATGGAGATATATCAAGATGAAACCTTGAGAATATGTAGGCTGATCTTGGTCTGTAGTAATGTGTAGCGACGAACAATGGAGATATATCAAGATGAAACCTTGAGAATATGCAGACTGATCTTGGTCTGTATTAATGTGTAGCGAAGAACAATGGACATATATCAAGATGAAACCGTGAGAATATGCAGACTGATCTTGGTCTGTATTAAGGTGTAGCGACGAACAATGGAGATATATCAAGATGAAACCATGAGAATATGCAGGCTGATCTTGGTCTGTTTTAATGTGTAGCGACGAACAATGGAGATATATCAAGATGAAACCTTGAGAATATGCAGGCTGATCTTGGTCTGTATTAATGTGTAGGGACGAACAATGGAGATATATCAAGATGAAACCGTGAGAATATGCAGGCTGATCTTGGTCTGTATTAATGTGTAGGGACGAACAATGGAGATATATCAAGATGATACCTTGAGAATATGCAGGCTGATCTTGGTCTGTATTAATGTGTAGGGACGAACAATGGAGATATATCAAGATGAAACCATGAGAATATGAAGGCTGATCTTGGTCTGTATTAATGTGTAGTGACGAATAATGGAGATATATCAAGATGAAACCATGAGAATATGCAGGCTGATCTTGGTCTGTATTAATGTGTAGCGACGAACAATGGAGACAGGTCAAGATGAAACCGTGAGAATATACAGGTTGATCTTGGTCTGTATTAATGTGGAGCGACGAACAATGGAGATATATCAAGATGAAACCGTGAGAAAATGCAGGCTGATCTTGGTCTGTATTAATGTGTAGTGACGAATAATGGAGATATATCAAGATGAAACCTTGAGAATATGCAGGCTGATCTTGGTCTGTTTAATGTGTAGTGACGAATAATAAAGATATATCAAGATGAAACCATGAGAATATGCAGGCTGATCTTGGTCTGTATTAATGTGTAGTGACGAATAATAGAGATATATCAAGATGAAACCATGAGAATATACAGGCTGATCTTGGTCTGTATTAATGTGTAGCGACGAATAATAGAGATATATCAAGATGAAACCTAAATAATATACAGGCTGATCTTGGTCTGTATTAATGTGTAGCGACGAATAATGGAGATATATCAAGACGAAATCTAGAGAATATGCAGGCTGATCTTAGTCTGTATTAATGTGTAGCGACGAATAATGGAGATATATCAAGATGAAACCTAGAGAATATACAGGCTTATCTTGGTCTGTATTAATGTGTAGCGACGAACAATGGAGACAGGTCAAGATGAAACCTTGAGAATATACAGCTGATCTTGGTCTGTATTAATGTGTAGTGACGAATAATGGAGATATATCAAGATGAAAAGTGAGAATTTGCAGGCTGATCTTGGTCTGTATTAATGTGTAGCGACGAACAATGGAGATATATCAAGATGAAACCTAGATAATATGCAGGCTGATCTTGGTCTGTTTAATTTGTAGGGACGAATAATGGAGATATATCAAGATGAAACCTAGAGAATATGCAGGCTGATCTTGGTCTGTATTAATGTGTAGCGACGAATTATGGAGATATATCAAGATGAAACCTTGAGAATATGCAGGCTGATACCTTGAGAATATGCAGGCTGATCTTGGTCTGCATTAATGTGTAGCGACGAATAATGGAGAATATCAAGATGATACCATGAGAATATGCAGGCTGATTTTTGTCTGCATTAATGTGTAGCGACGAATAATGGAGATTCATCAAGATGATACATGAGAATATGCAGGCTGATCTTGGTCTGTTTTAATGTGTAGCGACGAACAACGGAGATATTATCAAGATGAAACCTTGAGAATATGCAGGCTGATCTTGGTCTGTATTAATGTGTAGCGACAAATAATGGAGATATATCAAGATGACACCTTGAGAATAAGCAGGCTGATCTTGGTCTGTGCTTCGACGAACAATGGAGATATATCAAGATGAAACCTTGAGAATATGCAGGCTGATCTTGGTCTGTAGTAATGTGTAGCGACGAACAATGGAGATATATCAAGATGAAACCTTGAGAATATGCAGGCTGATCTTGGTCTGTATTAATGTGTAGCGACGAACAATGAAGATTTATCAAGATGAAGCCTTGAGAATATGCAGACTGATCTTGGTCTGTATTAATGTGTAGCGACGAATAATGGAGATATATCAAGATGAAACCTTGAGAATATGCAGGCTGATCTTGGTCTGTATTAATGTGTAGCGACGAACAATGGAGACAGATCAATATGAAACCGTGATAATGTGCTGACAGATCTTGGTCTGTATTAATGTGTAGCGACGAATAATGGAGATATATCAAGATGAAACCCTGATAATGTGCAGACAGATCTTGGTCTGTATTAATGTGTAGCGACGAATAATGGAGATATATCAAGATGAAACCGTGAGAATGTGCAGACTGATCTTGATCTGTATTAATGTGTAGCGATGAACAATGGAGATATATCAAGATGACACCTTGAGAATATGCAAGCTGATCTTGGTCTATGTAATGTGTAGCGACGAATAATGGAGATATATCAAGATGAAACCATGAGAATATGCAGGCTGATCTTGATCTGTATTAATGTGTAGCGACGAATAATGGAGATATATCAAGATGAAACCGTGAGAATGTGCAGACTGATCTTGATCTGTATTAATGTGTTTCGATGAATAATGGAGGATGAAACCGTGAGAATGTGCAGACAGATCTTGGTTTATATAACTTTTGTTTATGCATCTTGGCGTATCTGCAGAAAACGTCTATTATTATCTTTGTGTCAAAAGGACTAAGCTATCGCTGCTAGACTTTATCTGAGCCGAAGACATAACGTTTGTCAATGAAATTTGTAATGTTGCCAAAAAAAAATCCTATTGCTGTAACAAAGGTATATATTTACCACTTCCAGACGCAGTATGTAAAGTACAATTATTTATAATAGCTGAAATCATTGAAGCAAAAGAAGAAATTAATCATAGTGAGCATTTTCTCCGTTTGCAAAAATGATTCAAAGATGTCTACTTAGTATCCGTCTCAACTGGACAATGGTTAAAAGCTTGCATTACAGAACACGTTTAAGTCACGTACAGCAGGTTAAGGGTAAACACAGTATATATTTCAAAAAGGCTTTGTTATACATTGTGATGATATCATAGTAACCCTTTTCCACTTGAAAACGTATCTTGGCGTATTTCCAGAAAACGTCTATTATTATTATTATCTTTGTGTCAAAAGGAGAAATTCGTCGTTGTGAGACTTTTGACACAATATTTCAACTCTGCTGAATTAATAAATGTTACTTTATAGCAATGTTCTTTATATTTGGTGAAACAGTTTCGAAGTCGCATGACGTAGACTGGTTGTGTGATTGATAGGTCTAATGTTCCTTATGTGTTGCGATACAGTTTCGAAGTCGCATGACGTAGACTGGTTGTGTGAGTGAAAGCAAGATAGGGCTATTATATGTTTTGACGATTTTTGTATGAACGTGCACCTGAGTCGCGTCAAGCGAGTTGGGGTCTTATCGCATCTGCGTACAATAAAGTCTCAGACGAGTCTTTACATCAACGCAGCCTCACCAGAGCCTTCAAAATCCGTCTACACGTAATATAGTCATATATGCATCTTTTAACAAAAAACTAGAACTGTAGCCCCATTAGGTTGACGTCATACAAACCAATATGACCCGTTGAGGAGAGTCTTCAGAAAGCGTCTGTTTCTTTTAAAAGGTTTGTTTTGTCATTTCTTAATGTGTTTTTTTTCTTCGTCTTACTCGTAGCCTGTTTCCTCGGTTTTTCGACTGAATAGGCCAAGTTTCATGCTTTCATAGAAATGGTCAAACTTAATATTTATGCACTATTCTCAGACTTTTTAGGCAACCTGTATCATCATTTTCAACTAGTTTGACTGTAACATTTTTGCAGACAACACAACATTGACCTGTCATATTTTTGGACTCTAAAGCTCCTTTAAACACTGTCTTTACCCTCAGAGATCTGGTTTTTGTGTAAATTTACATATGATATAAAATGAAAGCAAACTAGCAAATATTAGGACAATTAGGCAATTATTTTCAAAGAAATATTAAAATTCCTATGCTAAAGGCTAAAAAATGGTAGGAACTGTTTTAATCCTTTCCTTCATAAAGACGCTTTCTGACGCCTCTGCAGTAAATTGCTCAAAACGAGCAACTTCTCCTTTTGTCACCATGTTCTCAACTCTATTTAATTATTGTACTTTCATTTTCAGAGATATTCCATAAATTTGTCTAGATATGTTCAAAGTCGTCTGCTGCAGAATCGTTGTATGTGGGAAATGGTTAAGTTTACTATTCCCCTTTGCATTTTGGTGCATCTACAGTAGACAACATAGTGTTAAGGTTCGATCCTCGGCCGGGTCATACAAAATACTTTACATGTAACAGTGGTGCTTAGCATTTGTTAGGGTTAACATTACGACAAACTCGACGGTGTCACGATAAATTGACAAGTAGTTCTTGAAACGTATCCAGGAAACGCCGTGATATAACTGAAAACAAAATGTTGGAAGAAGCGTTCAACACCATGCAATCAATCAATTGATCAATCAAAAATATGATTCCGGATCATTAAACACACGTGTACATATGCAAGCTGGTCTTGTTCTTCATGTTACAAACATAGAGGATCCTATAGAAAGATGCAAGCTGATCTTGTTTTCCTTGTTTAAAACAGAGAGGATCCTATAGAAAGATGCAAGCTGATCTTGTTTTCCTTGTTACAAACAGAGATGATCCTATAGAAAGATTCCAGCTGATCTTGTTTTCCTTGTTGAAAACAGAGAGAATCCTATAGAAAGATGCAAGTTGATCTTGTTCTTCTTGTTACAAACAGAGAGGATCCTATATAAAGGTGCAAGCTGATATTGTTTTCCTTGTTACAAACAGAGAGAATCCTATAGAAAGATGCAAGCTGATCTTGTTTTTTTTGTAACAGACAGAGAGGATCCTATAGAAAGATGCAAGCTGATCTTGTTCTCCATGTAACAAACAGAGAGGATCCTATAGAAAGATGCAAGCTGATCTTGTTCTCCATGTAACAAACAGAGATGATCCTATAGAAAGATGTATATATATATACTTATTTGGTTGACTAACGATTACATATATATATATATATATATATATATATATATATATATATGAGGTATTCGCTGATGCCGAGTGGTTAGTGCCTGGTATTTGAGATCGGGCTTCCAGAGTTTGATCCTTAGTCGCAGTTGTCATGTTTGAGTGTGCTTGAGCAATGTACATTGTGTAGCCTAGTACTAGTGACTGGATAGACACCCAGGGATCATGGATAGGAGTGCACTGTAGCCATAATATACAGTCCAACCTATGTTTAAAGACCACCCATGGAAACACAACAATATGGTCTTTTTAGCTCACCTATGCACGAAGTGCAAGATGAGCTATTGTGATCACATTTTGTCCGGCGTCCGTCCGTCGTGCATCGTCTGTCGGCCGTTGTGCATCGTCAACATTATCGCTTGTTAACACTCTGCAGGCTACATTTTGCATCCTATCTTCATGAAAGTTTATCAGAACATTCATATCCATCAAATCTTGGGCAAGTTTGAAACTGGACCGTAGGAGGTCAAAAGCTAAGTCACTAGGTCAAATTGAATGGAAATCTTGTTAACACTCTGGAGGCCACATTTTCAACTTGAGCATGTTAAAACTTTATCAGAATGTTTGTCTTGATGATATGTAAGTCAAGTTGGAACATAGGTCATGTTGGTTCAAAAAGAAGGTCGCCAGGTTGAGTTGAACGAAAATCTTGTTAACACTCCAGAGGCCGCAATTTCTGCTTCAGCAGGTTGAAATTTTGTCATTGGGTCAGAATCTAGGTCACTAGGTCAAATCTGTAGAAGCCGCTACTGCAGCTTGAAATTTAATCAGAATGTTTATCTAAATGATATCCATGCCAAGTTCGAATATGGGTCATGCCGGATTAAAAACTAGGTCACTAGGCCAAATTGAAGGGTAATCTTTATTAACACTCTAAAGGCCACATTTTCAACTTGAGCATGTTGACACTTTATCAGAATGTTTGACTGTGTAATATCTAGGTCAAGTTTGAATATGGGTCATATTGGGTCAGAATCTAAGTCACTAGGCTAAATTGAAGGAAAATCTTGATATCTCTGTAGAAGCCGCTTTTTTGGCTACAGCAGCATGACATTTGGTCAGAATTATTATCTAATTGATATCTAGGCCAAGTTCGAATATGGGTCATGCCGGATTGAAAACTAGGTCACTAGGCCAAATTGAAGGGAAATCTTGTTAACACTCTGGATACTGCATTTTTAACTTGAACATGATGAAACTTTATCATGATGTTTGTCTTGATGATATGTAAGTCAAGTTCGAACATGGGTCGCGTTGGGTCAAACAATCTTGTTAACATTCTAGAGGCCGCATTTTTTAAATTTTTGTAAGAATGTTTGTCTTAAAGATATCTTGGTCAAGTTCGAATATGGGTCATATTTGGTCAGAAACTAGGTCACTAGGTCAAATTGAAGGAAAATCTTGTTAACTCTGTAGAAGACGCATTTTTTTTGCTACAGCAGCTTGACATGTAATGATGATGTTTATCTAAAGGATATTTAAGCCAAGTTCGAATAGGGGTCATGTAAGATCAAAAACAAGGTCACTAGGTCAAATTGAAGGAATATCTTGTTAAGACTTTAGATGCCGTATTTTTGCTTCAGCAGCTTGACATTTTGTCAGAATGTTTTTCTGAATTATATCTAGGTCAAATTCGAATATGGGTCATATTGGGTCAGAAACAAGGTCAATAAAGGAAAATATTGTTAAAACTCCGGAGGCCGCATTTTTACTTAATTTGAGCAAGTTGAAACTTTGTCAGAATGTTGTCTTGATGCTATCTAGTCCATGTTGGAATATGGGTCATATCAGGTAAAAAGAATATAGATCACTAGGCCAAATGAAGGAAATTCTTGTTAACACTGTGGAGGTTGCATTCATAATACTTGTCTTGATGTGTTTTGCATTGCAGTACATTGTATAATTAAGGTGAACGAACTAGGGCAATCATGGTCCTCTTGTTTCCACATCTGGTCTTTAATTACAGGGTCATTTATACAGACAATGAGTAACTGATTAATCAAAAGTGTGGTTGCTATAGACAAGTAGTTGCTAAACAAATGTGGTCTTTAGCATACGTTTTATGATCGCACAGGTTGCGGTAAGAGCGCGGCTTATTTCAAGTTTGTAATTATTTGGGACTTTTCTCGCATTTTGTTCACGTTTAACGGCGACCTCGTACATTTTCTGGTCGCCTTGCCAGTCTGACGGGGCTATAAGCAGATGACTCAAAATAACATATCAAGTAAACTGAGATAGGCAACTCTTTACACACAAGGAATATGCTTTTCATGTGCGACCTGAAATATAAACTGGCGTTTCAAAGCTCATACACAATGATCATCTTGTAATTTCCGAAAATCTGATCAGATTATGTAGTCGCCGTAATCAAGTAGTAGAAACGCATTGAGGTCGCGGTGCCGTTGCAAATTTACACGTAGAAGACGCGTGGCAAGAACCCCATGTGCTTGTTAGAGCGACGAAGGATCAACGTTGCCAAGCCCATATCTCTCAATAGAAACGCCATAAGCGTGGAGAGGTCGTGGCGAGCGCGCCGTGAGAACGTTTTATGATCGCACAGGTCGCGGTAAGAGCGCGGGTGTTTGCAAGTTTGTCTGCAGCAGAAAGACTTTAATCAAAGCGCTGAAAGCGCTGATGGTATAGGGGCATATGTAAGTTGAAAATATATGGCATAGATACTATAGACAAACATTGTTGAAACAATGACCTTTAAACAAACCAAACCAAAAATGTGCGAAGCACACATATTGCCTGCCTATACAATACAAATACCTAATTTATCAAAGTTTGACCCTTTTCTTGTATAAACCAAATAAAAAGATTGACAAAAAACTGAGCAGCGACCCTTAATTAAAATATTTCCTGTTCAGAAATCACTAAAGATTCACAATGTATATTGTAATCATGCTGATAAATGAAAGACAATCGAAAGCATGCTAGAGTTATGTTTCTTTTGCACTGCACATCTGTAGCTCTGAGTTTCCTATACAACACGTCTTAAATTGATACATTGGACATCTATTGAGACAATAACCGAAGAAATGAAAAATGAGTTTTACACCTAAAAAAACCAGATCAGATTTGTGTTCAAAATATTGTATCGATCTCTTAATCCCAATGTATACGTGTGACGACTTTGAAATGGATCCGCGAAACAGAATTAAACAAAGTTTTGACCCATTAATGCAAACCGTAACGGACAGCCGGACGGATGGATGAACACAAAGACGGACAGACAGTCAGTCGCTCCGGACAAAGTACAACGCTTGGGAAACACTCATTAACGAAACAAGGGCATTTCACGGAACGCATGTGTTGCATGCGAAAGTCATATAATAAGTGAGAACATGGAAAGACAAAAATATACACACTCCAAACGCAGCATGCTAAAGTTATGGTAATGGTGCACTGCAATTGTGTAGGTCATAAGTTACCTACAAACCAAGTTTGAAATGGATACAATGGAAATTAATTGAGACAATCGCTGAACTAAATAAGGAAAAATGAAGATAACTAAGATAAGCAGACCAGAGTTATGTACCTAGTATTTTGCCGTTCTCCTGATCACACGGTATAAGTGTGACCACTTTCAAATAAATCTGCCATACAGAAACAACGTTTTGACCAATACATGCAATCCATGACGGACGGACGAATGCACATTCAGGCAGACAGCCGGCCGGACACCGGATTATACCTCCAATCTTTACAGACAGAGACAACTTATAAAGTATTGATTACAGAAGACTGGTTCGATGCGTCAAAACACGTCTGTGCTTAGGAAAGTTTAGATTATGGTATTTGTAAAGTATTTGCAAATTAATTGTATCTCCGAAATGGGACCGTACAAGGTTAATTTACAAAAACCTATTTAGACTATATTTCTAGTTTATTTGTCAACAGATACGTCTAGGACTAGATTACACGTTGACGAACGTTGAATCCTCAATTAGCGCAAATGCATATACATTATAATTTTAGTCCCAAAATCGGTAGAAGCGCCTCAATTATAAAATAAATAATGACCTTGTGGTTATAACTCGTGTGTATGTTGACATTTTCGGTCAACTTTCTTTCCGACGTTTGACATAAGTCAATGCGACATGCGTCATTCGTCTTTCACAAATGGGCTAAGTCTATGTGAAAAAGAACCCAGTTGGTTGGGAAGATTGTTGTGTGGAGTACTGGTGTGAGAAAACAAGGAAACACATTTGTAGATGAACTGGCCGCCGTGATATAACGTAGAAAATGTTTAAAACGGCGTTAAACCACAATCAATCAGTGTTGAAATCTTATCTCTAATTTGTAGATTTAATGCCTATGTCCTACTTGGGTCGACATACAGCGACACGTGAGAATATTCAACACAACACGCGACCTGTTTTACCAACAATTCTCCAGTAGCGGTGAGACCGTTAGTACCATTCTTTCATGGCATGTATACACAGTAGGACCTCTCTCTTTGGACGGATTATGTAATAACAAGTCCTTACCCTTGACCACGTAGACTAAATGAACAGCAAACAACATTTAACTAAGCCTGAAAGTATTATTTTGAACAGTAATTAAAACATTGTGGAAAAAGACAAACTTGCTGATTATCATTTATCTGTTAAGGTTAGTCAAATGTGTCTAAAAGGGGCAAAGGTTAAAATAATAACTGTAGACAAATATTTTCGTTATCTAGGTTATAGAAAAAAATTGATTCATGTTTCAAAGCATTGTTTGGAAAGGAAAAGCATTGTCAGCAGTTGCTTTGTAGGCAAATATACTTTCAACATTCGTATGTAACTAAGTAGCTATAACGGAAACGGTTCAATCCTTTCCCGTTTAAAGTCGCTTTTCGACGCATGTGCAGCAGACGGCTGCAGAATGGTTATTCGTGACCCATTTCCTCTTTTTCCACAAAACTATGTATAAACTATATATTTGTCCTCTTGATGTAAGGTGAAATTGCTCATTATCATTAATCTGTAGCATGTTATTCAAAATGTGTCCGGAAAGGAGATAGAGTAAAGGAATGTCCACAGTAAAACGTTTAAATATGAAAAGAATTAATTTGAAACATGTTTGAAAGCATTGTGTGAAAAGGAGAAATTGTTCATTGTCAGCAATAGCTCCATTTTCAACAATATTTCAATATTCGAACTGTTATATTATCACGGAAAGGGTTCCGCTTCCATGGGGAGGAAGTAACCATTTCCCGCTTTCAGACGCATGTGCAGCAGACGACAATCGGAAACATTGTGACAAAAGGAGAAATTGCTTATCGTAGGCAATTTATACTTTTGCCACAATGGTTTCAACTCCTTTCAATAATTTTATTTACAGTGATTTGCACATTTCTCTATGTAAGTCGACTGTTGTAAACTAATGGGGTCACAGCACGGTCGACGTTACCTTACACAACTGACATTAAGGTCAATCATAGTTCAGAGTGTGTTTCAATCGTTTGAACTATTTTGTCTATTTAATTCATGCAAGCGGATGGTTTTTCGTGATTCGGTCGAACCAATGAAATCGTTGAAAAGGCAGATTATAACCAATCAAAACTCGATTCTGGTGTAGGTATACACATGTGGACTGTGGTTGCAGCTTTAATCCGACTTTTCGAAAGCAGCATGAGTATGGGATAGGCGCGAAACGCCCCTATCCCAAAAACGGCTTGGCATAAATATGGAAACCCATTTATCTTGAAATTTGACAAGGACTTTTATAAGAATTGAATTTTAAAGCTTTTGTCATTTTCCTGATGCTTCTTGGCCTAATTGCTTTCAACCAATCAATATGGCTTGATTACATTTTTTGTAGAGGGTCACCCAAGAAACATTTAATAAGAATGGAATTATAAGGTTTTGTTTTGCCCATTTTCTGATGCTGAACGGCCACCATTATTTCCAGCCAATCAATATCTTGAACATTTTTTGTAGCGGGTCACATCCAAGGAACATTTCTACCGAATTATCTTGGATTCAGAGAAGAATGTCTTTCAAGTTTTGTTATTTCTGATGCATCACAAGTTCTACATGCAGTTAAAACCTTTCATTATTTTTGAAAGATGTCCACCAAAGGAATATTTCTGTGAAGTTTGGTTGAAATTGGTCCAGTGGTATAGGGGATATTTTTATAAGTTAAAGTTGACAACAATGATGGACAGAGTGAGAATAGATAATTTGGAACCTTCGGCTCGTATCTAAACGCAAAACGGGCAGTATCGCACCAATTATTAGGCACAGTTAAGGCAATACAGTCCTGGCCATGTTCTTAGACCAATCAACATGGCTTGAAGAAAACTCCATAGTCACCCAAGGAACATTTCTATAAAATGATATGAAAAATGTCTTCATACTTTCGGAGGAGAAAATTATTAAAGTTTTTACTTAACCCATAAAAGGCAAATTCAGCCCTGTCCCATAGCGGCAATGTTTTTTTGTTTTTTACCAATCAACATGGTTTGATGGAATATTATAAAGTGACATTCAATGAACATTCTACAAAATTATTTGCAAATTGGCTTCATACTTTTGGAGTAGAAGATTTTTAAAGTGTTCAGTATAGCCATATAAGGCAAAGACAGCCCCGCCTCCTGGGGACCATGTTTATTTTAAGCTCACCTAAAGAGCTTGTGTGATCACCCGGCGTCTGTCTCATTTTCCTACAAACAACTTCTTCTTCTAAAACATTGGATCAATTTCAGAATAAGTACACATAAATGTTCCTTAGCTCATCCTCTTTCAACTTTGTTCAAAGAAATTAATTCCATGCAGAACTTTGGTTGCTGCGGCTTTAAAAAATGGGAGAAATGCCAAAACTTAAAACATCTTCTTGTCCATGAAAACAGACCCGATTTAAAAATAATTTTGCACAAATGTTCCGTGGGTGACCCTCTACCAAGATTGTTCAAATTATTCGATCCGTTGAAAAACATGTTCGCCAGGGGTGGAGCTTGTTTTCCCTATCCACATGTGTATAGTAAAACACTTCTTATCCAAAATTCGTCGAAAAAGGGCCATAATTCCTACAAAAACCTAGACAGAGTTATGTTTTCTTGAGGAAGGTAATGATGGTGAACAAGTGTTGTTAGTTTCAAAGCAATATCTCTTATGGCTTTGCAGAAAAGTGGGGTGGTACAAACAACTTAACCAAGGTGTGACACCAACGCCGAGGCGAGTAGGATAGCTAGCTTTTTCTTCGAGCTAAAAATGAAAGGTCTTCCATTTTTTCCAGGTGTGCTGCAGAAATGATGATTGTGGGAAAGGGTTAAAATAACCAAAGTCTTGCTCTATTTCCTGGTGTGAAAATTCTTCCAGATATTTCCTCAGGAAATGTTCATGTACTCTTTGAGATTTAACACTGACGCCTCTAATGAGATCAATCAATTCAAGGGAATCTCTACAGACTGACCATACATTCCATAGACTGGGAAATGCCTTTGCAAATATGTTTTCTCTACTTTGTTAATTCTTTAACGAGTACTACTGGTCAATTATCTCAACCAAACTGGTCATTTGTACTGCTAACACCATAATCCTGAGCACCATGGAGGGAAAGACATTACTACCCTTTAATACAGTCTTTGGCATGACCCCGCGGGGGATCAAACCCACACCAGAAGAGGACCTAGACAGTTGTATAAATCATTGATTAATGAAAAATAAAACACAGGAACACAGAATACAAAGCTACAGTATTTGAACGTACCCTTCCACACGCTAAATCTGAGTTCAGGTATACTAAAGTGAGACAGGCATTCTCTACACTATGTATACATGTACACTATGAGACAGGTATTCTCTTTAACTCTATAAACTACACAAGATGCAGTAATCTTAACATTACCAACACTCATACAGGCTGTTCTTCATCCAAGTTGTCAGGTCACATGAAGTGTTTAATGAAAATAGTTGTAGCTACTTACTTTACATCCGTTGTATGCAATTCTTTAACATGTAACCTTAATAACTTAATCATAAGTAACACTTAAAGTAAGTGTATATGTTAAGTTTAAATGAATAATTTCCCTCATACATACGCATGTACAGCATAACACTTCTGAAATCAGTGTTACAAAAGGAGAAAATGCTCATCTATTCAATAATTATACTTTAATTTGTAGACTTTCATATTCTTTTCAAATTCATCTGCTCTAGATAAGTCATATGTGGAAAAGGGTTGAATTCTTTGAAATAATTGAGATACTTTAATCCTTTTCCTCAAACCCATTACTTTTGATGCAGCGCATCAATCCAAATTCTTCCCAATGTTTAAGACTATAGCGATTAGACTATGAACTTTGAAGTGGGAATAATTGTAGAAAATCTCCTTAAATGAAAGTAGCATTATTGAATAGAGTTGAAAACGTTGTCACAAAAAGAATAATTAGCAATTTCTCCTTTTGACATGTTTTCAAAAGTGTTCTGTCGCAGATATGTCGAAATGCACCTTTGTGTGGAAACGGGTGACATAAAGAAGTATTGATAAGAGGATATATCATAGTTATGAATCGCAAATCATCAAGTCCAATAGCAAGATAAAATTCGGTTTCTTCATGCTTATCCAAATAGCCAGGAATTTAAGATACAAAGTCAGTCGAAAGATTGTTTCTTTACACAATGGGGTTCACAAACATTCATGAAGCTGATTGTGAAACAAGGAGACGTTTCATCTTGGGCTATGCAACATGTAAGCAGACAATAAAAGCTATGCATTGGCTACTCAACTCAACATTTTTATCTTGATATTCCGGGAATTGGCCATGGACTCATCTGAATGCAAAATTTGGCATGTTCATTGTTAACATTCAGCATTTAAAGAGTTAAAGCTAATAATATAATATTATCAAAAAATAGCAATTAATTGACATCGAATTTCTAAACTGAATCAAATCTTGGATGCAAGAACAACCTAAATGAGTGAGAAATGGCTACCAGACCTGCTAAGATAAAGATGATTAAGGAAAGTCTAACTGTCCATGTGTGCCGTTCTACAAGGAACAAATAAGCCCTAGTGGTCAATGAAGATCACCACAGTTACCTATACCAATAATAAATGTCTATGCATAGTCCATGTAAATTGACCTGTTGCATGATGCATACATGACAATGTCATTCTACATAGAAACATATAGTGCTCACTGACCTTTTACACAGTGAACATCTATCAGAAGCAAATAACTGGACAATTTACCTCCTGTGTAGATCCAGAATGACTGCAAACTGATCAAAATGTGCTCATTCTACACTAAGTTTTGAAGTAACCAATCATTTAATGCAAGAACTATTAGGAGGCTCATGTAAGTTTTCTTGGCCTGGTTTTGTAGAGCCACACCATACCAAATTATCCAAGATGTCCTGAAGCTTGGTTTTCACTCACGTAATGTGGCTCATAATTATGTCCATATTTTTGTCTAGATGTGTTCAAAGTTGTCTGTTTCAGATTTGCTGTATGAAGGAAAGGGTTAAGATCGGGGGGGGGGGGTTAAGAATGTCAGATCCTGACTGACTAATGTTGCACTACTTGTGAAACCACTCAATGTGAACGCATCAGAAATAAAAATAAAATTGGTACAGTAACATGCTATCCATGACCAGTGTAGGACTTAAGGAAAAAAGTAAACAACAAACATATGGGACGCGGCAGCAATTCAGGGTCTTTTTGCACATTCATTGTGGCATAACATAAGTTATATATTGACGTTTTCAACCAATGAAGATATGCTTCTTAACTTTTTCTCACATATATATGCATTTGGATTCACCTGCAGCAGAAGATGTTTGAAAACTTCGTGCCAAAAGTAGAAGTTGTTAACATGAGCAATTTCTCCGTTTGCAACAATGTTTTCGACGCTATTTAATAGTAATACTTTGTGTGTCCAAATTGATGATGATGTCTTTAAAGTTGTCTTCTGCAGATATGTTGTATGTGGGAAAGGATTGCAAATAAGTTACAATTAAATGTAAGTGGACAGTGAAGGCTCTGATGAGACTGCTGAAGTACAGGCTCGCACCAGTCTTCGTTGGTCGCATGTGCAATAAGGCCCCCATTTTGCCTAACACGGCTCCTTTACATAGCTCAACAATAATAGTTTTCAAGGCTACATAAAAACAATGTTATCTTCAATCAGTTTTGCTTTATGACTATACATAAAACGTTAATTCTATGTTCTATGCTTGTTTATTTTCCTAAAAGATATATGTTTCAAAACATTGCTGAAATGCAGCCAAATATTGTAACAAACAATGCATCAACAACAATACACTATTTGTCGTAACTATTTATTGATGTAAACACGTCAACATCCTTGTAGGAAGAATAACAACTGCTTGCTCGTGATGATCAACTTTCTTCCCATTTCCACTATGTTCTACATTCAAATGTTGCATGCGTTTGTCCGAGACATTCATTTTGTTATTCAGATGATTTCAATTTGGAAGGTCCTATGACTAGCATAAGCAGCTGACAGCTTCAGACGACGAATCATTGAAAAAAGTTCATGAATGAAAAAGCTAAAATGATTCTATTGAATCTACAAAAGTAAACAATCATTTGAGCTCTTACAGACTATTTTATCATAGATATCTTCTAGGATGAATGTGATCAATTTTAGTTACATCATCGGCCCTTTCCCACTTGCAGACTCATGTGGAGCAGACAACTTTTATAACATTTAGACAAAAGGAGAAAAGGCTTATAATGTGGCTTTTCATAGAAATGGTTAAACATTTTAGTAATATCCTAAGACCTTTCCTACCTGCAGACTCACGTGGAGCAGACAACTTTTCTAAACATTTGGACACATGGAGAGAAGCTTCATAATGTGGCTTATCATAGAAATGGTTAAACATTTTAGTTACATCATCAGTCCTTTCCCAATTACAGACTCATGTGTAGCAGACAACTTTTACAATAAGCCATTTCTCCTTTTTCCAAAATGTTTTCAACTCTTCAGTACTCATACCTTGAATAATAGCCATGTAGGTTTTTTTGTTTCCATGTAAATCGACCAGTTTCAGTCCTCAATTGTCACACTTTCTAAGCGTTTCTCATGTAGAACACCATATATCATTAAAAAGAGTTACCTCCTAGCTTTAAAACAATCGAAAGAAAGTCTGGGGTCATGCATTATGCAAGAAAGAACGCACCAGGCGAAAATGGTAACCGTCATTTTGGCCCAAATCGGACCCGGACAAAACCGTATTCAGCATTCTCTACTTTCACTTTCAAACAAGGTCAAAATACTAAAAGTGATCAAATCAATCATTTCCAGTGCATCCTATACACATTCACAATGCATTTAAACTCAATGTCATATATCCAATACATTCTGGTGATGGTATACACTCATTTCTACGCAAACAAAGTTTTTTTTATGGACTAAAGTACTGTAGATCAGCAAGTCAGCGGATGTATTTAGCGTGATTTGACCTTTAAGACAAAAAAAAATGTTCCTAGGTATATGTTTTTTCTGATTATTTACAAAGAATGATATAAAATAAAATCACAAAAACAAATATTAGGTCAATGAAGTAGTTATTATCAAAGAAAATAAATTTTGTCTATACCACCCAAATTTAGGTTTTTCGGCTAAATCCGCCAAGTTTTATGCTTTTGCGCTATACATAGGTCTTCGCAAAGGAAAACTAAGAAAAAACATCACATATTTGGTTTTACTGTGTCAAATGTTCATAGAGATAATCTACTTCAGATTTATGCACTATTTTCAGACATTTTTGGCAACCAGTATCATCATTTTCAACCAGTTTGACTGTATCCAAACATTTATGCAGACGACACAAAATTAACTTGTTATTTTCATGGACTCTGAAGCTGCTTTAGACACTTTCTTTGCCCTCAGAGATCTGGTTTGTGTGTAAATTTATAGAGAATAAAATCAAATGAAAGCATAATAGCAAATATTAGGACAATTAGATAATTATTTTCAAAGAAATTTCAATTCTTATGCAACCCAAACCTAGGTTTCGCGACTTGAGTCCGGCAAATTTTTCTGAGATCGCGCATCATACAGGTCTCCAAGACAAAAAAAGCATAAACACATAACATTTTTAGGTTTTACTGTGCCCCATGTTTGAACAAATGACTAAACTTCATGTTTATGCCTGTTTTAGTCCATTAACCAATCAAAGACAATTAAATAGCTGGATAAACATCATTTTGTGTGGAAAAATGTCAAAAAGGCTATTACCTAATGGCTTGATACCTCCATGAGCCTAAATTACACTCCAGGCACCAAATTTCATAATTTTTCAAGCAATTTGACTGAATCTCACCCAGTCAAGTACCCTAGAATGTTTTAATATGTACAGCTGACACAAAATATACTTTTGATATATTCCACTCAAAAGCTCTTTAGATAACAATACACCAACAAAATCCTTCTTTGTTTCCATGTAAATCGACCAGTTTCAGTCCTCAATTGTCACACTTTCTAATCGTTTCTTATGATGAACACCATATACCATATATCATTGAAAAGAGTTACCTCCTAGCTTTAAAACAATCCAAAGAAAGTGTGGGGTCAAAACAAGGTCAAAATACTAAAAGTGATCAAATCAATCATTTCCAGTACATCCTATACACATTCACAATGCATTTAAACTCAATGTCATATATTCAATACATTTTGGTGATGGTAGACACTCATTTCTACGAAAACAAAGGTTTTTTTAGGGACTATTGTACTGTAGATCAGCAAGTCAGCGGATGTATTTAGCGTAATTTGACCTGTACCTAGATTTTACCCTGATATTTCTTAAGTCGTCTGCTGCAGATTTGTTGTAAGTGGGATAGTCTACTTGTGAACTTGGGCATTAGGTCATAAGGACTTGATACTATCTCTATTCTTGAATATAGTGTGGATTTGTCTCAGAAACAATTGGTAAAATAGACATCTAGTGTAAACATTGTTAAAAAGAAGATCCAATTCTAGTTTGCCATGCTGACAGTTTAGGCTCCAACTATCAGGATCCCTGTTATTTGATGCAGTTGATATCATTATAATAGTATCACCCAAGTAAATAGTAATGATTTAATATAGTAAGAAAATACATGTGATACATAGTAATACAGCATGGATACAAATTTATACAAGCTTAACATATATTTTATATATACCCATAAACTGCAGAAACTATACAATTGAAAAGTCATGACATCTGTTTCTTGATAGCAGAATAACGGTTTTATGTCCATATACACCACACAAGCTTCAGAGCAAAATTATTACTTTTGACATTTACAATCAGTGTAGATTCAAATCAGACCAAGCCAATATGCAGTCCGATCTGAAATTGAGTTTACTACTCTGCCATTGGAACGATTCTACACATTGAGATTCGAACACTGGTTACACTTAAGCAAATTTATTAGCTGATCCTTTTAACAACTCAAGTAACATCCATTTCCCAACGTTGCAGCTCATATTGTTTTGTTACTAGCCTAGTGTCTTAAGCAAGAGCAGCCTCTAACAGAAACTATTATAATACTCATATAAATAATAATAAGCTATATTAAAACACAAACATCAAAGATAAACAAGTTGAATTGAGATCCCCAAATTCATGAAGAAAATCTATTTTAAAATATGTGGTCTGGCCTCTAGTGTTCAAATCGGTTTTCAAATATGTTACCAAAGGACAGTTTTTAATTTTAAATAAGAGCTAGATTTCATTGAAATTAATGTTCTTTTGAACTTTCTCTTGAAGGTTTGTTTAAAAAAATGTGGCATATAGTTTTTTTTCTCTAAAGTTCGACCTAGTGACCTACAGTAGTGTTTGACCCATTATGATCCAGTTTTGATCTTGAACAAGATTGTAATCAAATCCATCGAACAATGTCTTTGATATTACTTTGGACGGACGGACAGACAGTTGCCGACAAACTTATAACCCATCCACCTCTGGTGGTGAACAATAAACTTCTCCCTGACACAGGCAACTACTGATGTCTCTCCAGTAGAAGACTAGTGACAAGAACTGTCACATAACAGCCTGCCTCTCCAGGTTTTAAATCTTAACCCTTTCCCAAAAACAGACACTTTCTGACACCTCTACATCAGACGACTTTTGAAAATATTGTGACAAATAATACTTCATTGATATTTATTTTAATCAACTGCTGCATACTTGGTCTATGTGGGTAAGGGTTAATGTTCTATCTAACCCTGATCCTGCTGAATGCCAGCAGCTGGTATTATCATGTTTGATCTTTGACAAAGTAACCTTTTCCAAAATAAATAAGTAAAATTCTCCTTTAGGCCACACCAAATTGATTTCTTGGTCATCGGATTTACCGCACCGATTGTTTTTCAATTTAAAAAATAAATATATTTACATTTCATTGCTTCCGTCCGCACCACAGAATAAATCGTGAAAGAAATATTTTACTGCGGCGAATTTTCTATGATTTTCTCGGTAATTCGACGCTTTTTATTATCCCAAAAAGCGCCTGGTCAGTGTAAAGTTTACATTACGGCTACATTTTAACGATTTCTGCTCTTTTAAGAACGTATTTATCGCAAAAAAAACTTCTCGTCGGGTATTACGCTTGTCCGATTTGGTTTACTTGATTTGTGAAGATATTTACTCGATTAACATATGACCGTTTTAATGCGGATGGAACATATTCTTACTACAATTTACGTATTGATATGCTTTAATCAGAAGTACACAAAACACGATAAAAAAAATGGTGTTTGTTGTCAGTATTCGGGATTTTCCCGAGAAGATAGCGGTTGTTTCAAAAAGAGGGGATACTTTCCTGGATTTATTCCACAAGACCACGACGTTGGCATTAATTAACGTGTCGAAAGAAAGTATAGAAACAATTCTTATATGCGAAGGGAAAGAATTTAAAAATGGTATCGTGGTTCAACCTACCATGACATGTTCAACAGCAAATGAACTTGGTTGTCGATACATTTTGTTCACTCTAAAATCTAAATGTTACCATCAGTAGACACCAACAACAACAACTCTATAAACGCTTTTGATATTATGTTAAAGTCTCAGAAAACCTACAGTATACCACAAAAACCAAACAATGAAAAATGAACAGGTCTTCAAAATTTACAAATTGATTTAATTGATTTTGGAGAATCACTCTGATGTGGCTGGACGCCAGATTCCATGTCACCAGGCCAACAAGTATTCAAAAACTAAGTGATGCCCTTTGGTATATTGATCATGCGCATGGGAGGTTCAAAGACATCAGTTGCCCCATTCCCTCAGAATTCGAAGGTTTTAAAGGCTATAACAATTTTTCCAAATTCCATCACACAGCCCTGATGATAAATTCTAGTAGATTTTTAATAATATTTTTAATAACTTTTTGTTTTATTATACCCCCCCGCAAACAAAGTTTTTTTGGGGGTTGTATATTGGAATCACCCTGTCCGTCTGTCTGTCTGTCTGTCCATATGCTTGTAAGCGCAACTTCTCCTTAACGGCTGGACCGATTCTAATGAAACTTTACAGTTTACACAGTTGCAGTACACAACCTGAGGATATGCAAGTAAGATTATCCATGTCCGTCCGCCCGTTCATATGTCTTGTAAGCGCGGGAAGGGGAGTATCCTTTCGTGAGTTCACTCACAGTTCTAGTTTTATTTGTATTTTAATACACAGTTATGCCCAAATAAAGGTTTTAAGTTAGCGTTTTAGGAATATTAATATATATATATATTTTTGTATCGCTCCATTAAATAAATCTTCTCGCCTCTTAAAATTCTGAAATGTAAATATATATATATTTTATGTTTCTCGCTCGCTTGCTCCATTTTTTCAGAGCAAAAATCCGATGACCAAGAAATCAATTTGGTGTGGCCTTAGCCACAAATTCCGTTTTTTCTCTGTAATTGTACCTTCATTTATAGAGATGTCCAAGTATTTGCGAAGACATTATTACAGTCCTCTGCTGCAGTTTTGTTGTATGTGGGAAAGGGTTCAACATACTCATACAACAGTCTCTGTTGCACACCAATCATTATCAAACAAAGAAGACGAAGATAACACTGCATGAATGTGGAATATGTGTGGTTCAGGTAACATTGGTCAAAGAAAAAGGGTAGGTAGGTAGGCTTTTTTTTTCTCCTTCAGAAGCAAGTTGTCTGTTGCAAGTTGTTACAGACGTAAATGGTTACAAATGTGTGCTATATGCACATTCAAGACATCTCATCAATATATGCAATAACTCTTGCAAAAACTTCCCCGAAGGTAGATGAGTTGATGACTGCCTTCATAATTCGTTTTGAAGGGCCATGGACGCGTTTTCTACCGTCACGGCGAACACTGTGGCCGCCGCCATGTTTATTTTATTACGATAGATAAACGCTTTCCAAGCATTTCAGTTTCGTACTCAATTATTTTAGTTCCCAAAATCGATAAAAAGTTCTAGGGTCGGCCCCAAAAAATAGGGAAGGTAGGGTTACCTGAACCACACATATTTATTTTTTTTAGCCCTAGGATTGACAAATATATGGGAAAATCAGTTTAACATGTCAAATAATTACACTAGCATTAAACAAAGGATTCAACAAAGTTGGTACTCATTGATTAACAATTATACACGCCTAGATACATATTGCTTATTCAAAAACTATTTTGGAAGACAGTGGTGCAGAGGTAGAGCGTCGGCCTCTCGTATCAAAGGTCCCTGGTTCGAGTCCCGTGATGAGCGGGTCCTGACTTTGGGATTTTTCCACACAAACGGCGCGAGTACTGGTTAAGTCTCCAGGAAGCAGACATCGAGAGTGATTAATCTAAGCCAAAGGCTTGTTTCGCAATCGATGTAAAATAAATAAGTTTAAACTAAACGAAACTAAACTAAAAACTCTTTTAATTTAGAAAGATATATTGACGTGATTGACGTATGAAAATTTAGAATATTTTAGAATCATCACAAAATTAAAAATTGAAAGTGGACGTCATCACAACATTCCGAGAAATTAACGAATTCGCGAAAATTGTAAAGTACACGGTCCCTGATTAAACTTATCAGAATTATAATCAAATGACAACATTGGCAATTAAGTCCACCTTCATTAAGTCTATCGCTTACAATTGCTCCTTTATAAGGCCCCCTAATCCCCAAATTTGACCAGAAAGAGATTAAATCCAGTAGGCGTTCGGGGAACAAGCCATTCGGGACTAGTAGAAACAAACACCATTTTTTGCTAATTTGTTCGAAATATTCCGGACTGAGATTGAAATATATTATAAGATATTACTATACACGGCCAACTAAACATTTTTTTTAAAAATCTGATGACATCGTCTTCAGAAGTCGTAATAAATAATTATGTTTTATTTTTTTAATTTAAGTTCCTAAAGGCTAGTAGACATATACTGGCTGCATTGTGTTTATATATAAATATGAGAATAATTCTGGGTTAAATATGTACGGTTATATGTGGGGCTCTTCAGAACAATCATTGTCTATGTTATGTATTTTGTTTGTTTAACTTGCTATTAAACTTGTAGTTTTCATGCAATAAATATAAGATAAGATAAGATAAGATAAGAACATTATTTATTTACGTGACCTGTGTGAATTTACAAACATGAATAACACATTTAATACAAATTGACCACACCTGGCCCATTGGGCCTATAAGTCAGCATAAACTATATACCCAATATTAACTCATAAAGTCACATGAAATGATTTATTTACAAATATACAATAATTTGGTAACAGTGTGTGGAATGAGACATCGCACTTGTAAAGGACCCCCAAGTTATGCTTTTCTTGGTCACAGTGGTGACCAGTTAGTTTAAGCGGATACAGTAAAACAATCCTTACGTTTCATCAGAATCATCTTTTATTGTACCACTGAAAGTAACGAATTAGATTGGTCCAGCGACTATATATGCTAGTAATCCATCCTATGTCTCCGTTTATAGCAGTGAGCGGTGAATATCTGTGGACACCAAGATAATATCGGATAGGCCTATGTTGTAGATTGTCTATAGCCTGATACTTGCGGTATATATTGTATTGTATTGTATTGTAAAGCCGACAGCATGTGTGACTAACCATTAAATAATAATGCACAAAAAAACCAGATTGTCGACATGTTTTTGTTTTTGCTTTATAACACCTATTGATTGAAAGTAATAATTAACGTTAATGTATTTTGATCTCATTACGATTTCAATTTTCAATTCAACTCAATTTTATTAGGCATTCGGCAAATACACATGCCATTGGCCATAAACAAAAGTTACATGAAAATATGACAATGATAAATATTTACATTCTATACATACATTAGACAAAATATATACATATATTATATTGCTGAAAAGGTAATACATTTTTAATGTAATTAGACTATATTTTAACTAAACTTAAATCTCTCATTTCCAAAGCTTCTTTAATAAATTTGGCCGCATTGACTTGCGTCTTTTTTATTTTTTTGTTGCCAGTATATTGATAAATTTGGTAACAGTTGGCCAAGTTATAGAAAGGAATCTTTTTCTTAAATCATTAAAACTTCGGACAAATGAATAGGAAGTGATATTCTATTTCAATCTGCATTGAATTACAAAGTTCACAAATTCTGTTCGCTCTATCAATATTTTCGAATCGCCCAGTTTCAATTGCCAGTTTATGCGCTGATAGTCTCAATTGGCTAAATGTAATCCTAAGTTTTTCATTTTTTAAATTCATTAAATAATTTTCTAATTCAAAACAATTCTTAAACTCTTTAGCAATTATTTACAGAACTAAGCCATTTTTGAATAAAAGTGGTGTCTCTAATGCGCCTTTGAATGGTTTTAAAACATAAGCTGGATGTAATTACGAAGGGGCTAATGTTACTTATCGCATACGGCTAACTGATTGAGAAATCCCTCTTAATTAAAAACATTAAACTCCAATTGTGTGATGTTTTGTATTCACTGCTGTTTGATCATTGTAATACAAATAGATATCCGGTTGACATTTGCTTGCTAGAAAATGCGGTTTGTATGAAACTGAAAAATCAGATGCACTTAAACGCACATGTGAGGCGTCGAATATGAACAAAATCCATTGAAATACATCATACATGCATAGGAAACCTATAAATAAATGAAGGATTAAATATGAACAAAGTAGGTGGTCAGAATGAGAATAATATTAGAATCGGAAATACGCATCAAAACTTGTATATATATCGAGACAGAATAACTTAAATATAATCCAATAATATCCCAGCTGTCAATCATCGTGACGTCATAAATCGTTATCGGATTTCTATTTTTCATCTCAAGTCAGTTGGAACTTTCTCAGTTCTATAGAAGATCACCAGCGAATAATATGAGCCGTTCCACGAGTAAACCAACATTGTGTTGTAGACTCTGCGAAAAATATCGACCCGTATCAGCCTAAGCATGCCGCGCAGGCTAACCCGGACAGACACGTTTCGCCTCCTGTGAATTTTCTGTTTCATGAATCATTACTTTATACCTCTATCACCCTTAGACGGAATGTGTCGATACATTACGCAGAGTCGATAATGTTCGTTTCCTCGTGGAACGGCAGTCAAGTCGGACGGTCCGAATTGCATTTAAGTACAGTTAAGATTCTGGTGCGGTATCGTGTTGCTTATTATTCAACCGAAACAGAACTTCCTTATTCCTACAGTATATCACCAGCAAATGATATTGAGCAACGTCAAATGGGTTAAATTGCATTTACGTACAGTTAAGAGTTTGGTGCGACATCGTGTAGACTACAAGCAGGGACGGACGTCTTATCTTATCTATGTAAAGTGCACACTAACTATAATTCTAGCATGCGTGTTCATCCAACTTTTCGAACCTTTAAGACCATTTTGATCTGTGTTAAGTCTTTGAATAGAGCACGTGCTAATCATGAGTACAGATGTTCAATTTGGCGATTCACGTGACTCAAAAATATTATTAACTTCCGAGGACTATCTTTTAAAATCTTCACACTCGATTGACTACTTGATCTGGATGACAATGAACAAGAAGCAGACACATACTAAGATGACACTGGTTTCCAAGATAAACCATTCATCGCTACACGGTTGGATGTTCCTGAACATTATTTCACACTAGCAACATATTTGGAAGATCATCAGAACAGTGATGAGACATCTTTTAATCACGAACACCAACTATCCAATATAGATGTTTCCCTGAATTTCCATGACTTCTCAATGAGGTGTCGGCTCGAATTTGGCCATACGGTGTTGTATTCCTGTATAGATTGACTATGGCTATTCATGACTATGGAGTTAAAGTATCCATAGTCAATCATTATCTATACAATAATACATGAGTACATTACATACTAAGGTGTTGCATTCCTATATACATGTAGATTGAATATGGATATTCATGACTATGGAGTTAGAGGATCCATAGTCAATCTTTACAAGAATACATCAGTACATTAAATACTAAGTTATTTTCTGTTCTGTTATTGTAGATATGTTAAACGTGTTGTGTGTATATGTTTGTATAAATTGTTTCTTTCTTTGAATGTTTCTTGTAAATTTAGAGGTGAAAACGCCCGACAACTATTTGTTTCATATACATAATTACAAGTCAAAATGTTATGCATTATTTACCATTTTAACTTAAGACGAATAACAGTCAAATCGTATATATCGTCGAATTGATAAAACAGAACAGCGATTGCCTTTATCGGTTCATTCCCGATTGTCCCACATTTTGATTTTTTGGGCTAAAAATCGATGTAGGATAATCGGGAAAAAATACAGGTAAGGCGTCGGATAATCCCTGCCCGGGGCGTAGATATCACTACAGTTCGGTTCATTTAAAATTCCAATATCTTCGTATCTTTTATTTATGAAACAGTATGTTACGAATTTTCTTAACTTTTCTTTGTTTTTCATCAGATAATAAACTCTGTTTGGTCTTCTTTTATATAGTAACATAGGAATAATGAAAAAATCAAACTTATTTAGAAAATAATAATTTTATTCAAATTTAGTAATTGTACGTTTAATAGCAAGATGTCTATTGAATATAATATATGTATAACATTCAAACAACAAATACACTATTCAGTATAACTCATCAATCTCGTTTTGCACTTTTTACAAAGTTTTTGAATATTATTAAAAGAATTAACATGTGTTTTTTACATTGCTTACGACTTCGTCGATGAAACTTGTACAAGTGAAGACAATATGTGGCTCTGTCCGCATACTCAATTGCACTAATGGACCCTTCACGCAGACGTTCCTTTAGGGATGCTAGTCGCGTGTCGATGTTCTGGTATTTCCTTCTCTTGATCGGTCTTTTACCTCCTGTAGCATACTGCACTACCTTGATACAGGAGATGGCTTCAACTGCTTCAACTTTTAAGTATTGAATAACTGTTAGGATGCGAATGCTGAACAGCTTTCTTCAACATGCTGTGCCAGCCTTCTACATGGTTCGTCGTCCTTGGACCTTGGGTGTTGAAGTGATTCCAAGTCTGTTTGTCGCCCTCAACCCAGTACTCAGTAACATAGTCTGTGAAGGTTTCAACGGCTGCTGGTAGGTCTAGAATAGCAATGGCATTGAGTGCTTCGAACCACCCATCTTCAACTGTGTTGATTGGTACAAGTGGTAAAACTGCTGCTCGTCTAACTAGGCAGTGAATGTCTTCATTAGTACTGTATTCGTTGGTCAAACCCGTATACTCGTCTAGCAGCTTTTCTTGGAGCGAGTTCATGGTCCATGAAAAGGATGTCTGGTGTCAACTCGAACCCAAATCGGGTATGCCCGTATTTCAGTATATAATGTGGAACACTTTAAAATTAAGAACCAAACTGTATTATTATACTATCAACGAATTTGTGGCCATCAATAACCAGACTCATTCCACCGCGCTTGTTCTTCACAAAATCTAGTTGGACTTGAGCATTAGCCATGTTTTCAGTATGATATAAAAACAATAAATGATACCCTTTCCCAAAATTTCCAATTCGATAAATTAGAAATAAATGGATTTTTACAAAAGTCAACTTTAATTGTAATTGAATGTTTGTGCAAACAGTAAGAAATAAAAACATTTTTACGTGAAAATACCGAAGTCAAATTAATAAATTACTTTAATTATAATTGAATGTTTGTGCAAACAGTAAGAAATAAAAGCATTTTTAGGTGAAAATACCGAAGTTTGTGCAAACAGTAAAGAAACCGCAGTCGGAAAAAAAATGAAATAAATATTGTGAAAACAGTCAAATAATTGTGCATAGATAGGTAAATAATGGAAGAGGCAAAATAACAGAACTGTATTCTCACCTTTCCCTTACCGCTTTTTATCACTCCGCACTAAGGGTAAATAGCAAAATCAAAATGTGGGACAATCGAGAAGACACCCCTTTATCATATAACACAAAGTATTATTAACACCTTCTTAATTGAATAGCAATGTGTGAAGTGTGGTTTATTGACGGCACAACATTCTTTAACCCTTTCCCTCATACGACAATTCTGCAGCAGACGACTTTAAACGTATTTTGTCAAAAAATAAAAAATCTCCATAACTGAATGGATAACCTATGACAAAAAGTGGAAAACATTTTGGCAAAAGGAGAAATTGCACGTTTTGTGCAATTTCTTCTTTTGTCACTATGTTTTCAAAAAGCCGTCTGCTGCAGAGGCGTCAGAAAGCGTCTATATGAGGCAAAGGGTTAATCAAATATAATTGACCCCTGTTTTGTTCTCATATCAATTTGACGATTTATACCTCCAACGATTTGACTAAGACCCGTTTATGACAATTTGATTCTAATGAAAATAATAAATTGAATTTATATTTTAAATATTGTGGTGTTCTTTCTTCTCGAAATAGACCCTTTGATACCATAACACCTGAACAATAAAAGTTATCATATATTTATTGTCGAATTGATAAAACAGAACAGCGATTGTCTTTATAATACAATGTACTTTTAACACCTTCCTAACTTAATAGCAATGTGTGAAGTGTGGTTAATTGACGGCACGCTCATTCTTAAAACAACTATTATTGACCCCTGATTTGTGCTGTTAAAGATATGTGTATGTAAATAAAGTGATATGATATGCCATATGTCTTTTACTACATATTCATCTGCATGGTATAGTTGGCTATTACCTTTTTAAAGCTTCTAATATGACAAAGCAGTTTGTCCTCCAAAACTATATTGAGACCATTCTTCCTTGATACACACATATATAATTTTTTCTTGTATATTTGTAAATGACCATAAACTTTGTAAAGTTTGAGTCAATAAAATATTCTGATTCTGGTTAAAGAGTACTAAAATACTGGTTAAAGATTATGAACAATGACAACTCTTTTATGTTTAATATATTTAATGAACAATGCAATAGTAACAATGACAAATACTGGGCTATGAGAGTAAAATCACTATTAGATGATCTTGGTTTTGGTAATGTTTGAAATCAGTTTGACAGAATGTAAATTATCTACCTTTATTTTAACAGCGATTTAAAGGCTAATTTATTCAAAGTTTGAATACTTCCTTGCATACTTCTTCGAAATTGAATTACTATAGGAAATTTAAAACAATATTTGGTTTTGAAAAATACATTGATCTTATTCAAAATGATACTCTAAGAAAACAATTAAGTTCTTTTAGATTATGTTCGCATTTATTAAATATTGAAATGGGGAGATATTCTAGTATTGACAGATGTAATTGTATTTGTAATGTATGTAATAGTTACTAAGTGGAATCGGAATATCATTTTTATTTGTTTGGCGCGTAGCCAAACAATATATAAACGGCATTTCGAGCCCTGCTTCTTAAGTCAAAAGTTTCGATTATTAATACGCCCTGAATGTAGTTCCAATTACATGCGCTTATCTTTCAAATATACCACGATCTATGCAAGAATTAATGTCTATTTTAAATAAGTGTTATAACTTCGTTCTGCAGTTACAAAAGAAATTGGAAATAAAATGAAACATTGTATTTAAAAACATGAACGCGGAGAGATTTATAAATCTCAATGAGTGAACTGCTACAGGGAGAACTATTTCCGATTTAAGCTCCAGATACGGCATTTGAATTTTCAATCACGCATTGAAAATGTAGATAAAAACAGAATTGAATTTTTTTTCTTTGTGTCTTGTCGGCCATATAAATATAGTATAGCCATATAAATATAGTATAACTGAAGGGTCATGGGTTCTAGTTATTGTTTGGTCTCTTCATTTTCTACTTTGTAACTTTCAACAGTTTTCCATGTGCCATACTACGAGGCAAATGATCCATGCAACATTCTATTCTGTAGGGTACTTGGAAGGGGCAGAACAATTTAAATAACAAATAAACAATAAGTATATATATATATACAACACTTTTAATCTTAATTTGTTTCTAGTAATTATATATATATATACCACAATAAAACTAATCTATAACAAATGAGTTAAATGTTTTTTTCTTGCTGTGTAAACAGTGAAAAGCAACATATATTGAAAACATTGTGGAAAAAGGAGAATTTTCTTATTTAAACAATTTTTTAATTCCCATAACCTTTCTTTACCGTCGTATAAACCAAATTTGTATTTGAAGGCTGTTATAAGTAAAACACTAAAATGTTGCCAATTTAATCACATATCATATCATTATAATAGCCAAATAATTAACAAAAGTTACAATTAAAGTCCGCATCTTTTGTCTAAATATCCACAGGTGCATTAACACAAGATTTGTGAAACCAATGTGTGCATATATCACATTGTACCATGACGGTATCGACACATCCCGGCAAGTTACAAATACATATATGTATATGATAGGTTTATTGGGAAAAGGGGTTACATTTATAATTTGTTTGGAATGACACTCGTACACAATGGTAATTAACAGTGTATGGTCACGCATCCTTAATTGATTTGGCAAGCTTAAACACCCTTTAAAGGAAACTGCGGCCAGCTTAGGTGTATACTGTAGAGTAAAATGCGGACGGCACAGGTATTGGTTTTCTCTGGAGCATTTAATCCTTTTCTAATGCAAATGAATTCAAAAGCCTCTGAAGTCTGAAGTATGTTTCTTTTAAAGTGCTCATATAAATATTAGTACTGCCTTTTTCCACAATATTTTCTACATGATTTCAATTAATCTTTCATTTGGATAGATGTTTCTTTTTTAGCTCACCTGAGCACGAAGTGCTGAAGGTTAGTTATTGTGATCTCCTTTTGTCCGGCGTCTGTCGTCCGTCAACATCTTCTCCTCAGTAACGAGTGGGTCAATTGGGATGAAATTTCACAGAAAGCATCCTCTCATTGATCTCACCAGAATTCCTTCAAATGTTTGTGATTCATGCAGAATTCTGGTTTCCATGGCAACGAAACCAAAAGAACTTTAAACTTCTTCTTCTATCAAACTGGTTGGCAGATTTTCATATTATTTTAAAGAAGTGTTCCTTGGCCGCCAGGGGGCGGGGCTTTTTTGCCTTATATGGCTATAGTGTAAACTCAAAAAATCTTCTCCTCCAAAAGTGTCAGGCCGATTTTCAAATAATTTTGTAGAAATGTACCTAGGGTGACCCTCTATCAGATTCCTCCCAGCCAAGTTGATTGGTCGAAAAACATGGCCGCCAGCGGGCGGGGCTTTTTTGCCTTATATGGCTATAGTGAAAACTTGAAAAATCTTCTCCTCCGAAAGTGTTTGGCCAATTTTCAATTCTTTTTGTAGAAATGTTCATTGGGAGACCATCTATCAGATTCCTTCAAGCCATGTTGATTGGTCGAAAATCAAAATACATGGCCGCCAGGGGGCAGGGATATTTGGCCTTATATGGCTATAGTGAAAACTTGAAAAATCTTCTCCTCCGAAAGTGTTTGGCCAATTTCCTATTTTTTTGTAGAAATGTTCCTTGGGAGACCCTCTATCAGATTCCTTCAAGCCATGTTGATTGGCCCTCTTGTTAAGCAGGAAGCTTTTGAGTAAGATTTTAGAAAACCCTTGGTCAATTGCTTTTTTTTGTAACAAAAATTGGTAAATACTTAGATGAGTGAGTCGGGGCCATAATGGTTATACATTTGTTTTACATGTCTTTTGAAACTTGGTAATTAAATATAATATTCACATGTATGTCTCAGGATTTATTTTTACGGTTGTGTCATTTATTCTTTTACCCGAAGTTGTAATATTTATAAACAATGCATAGTTTATAAATCACATATCTATGCAAAGGCAAATGTTTGAACAGTTTTATTTACCCAAACAAATTCAGTGCCTTCAGCGCTTTGATTTACTTTGCTGTCCCTTTTATTCTTCTCTAATTGAACTAATTATTTTGGAAAATTGCCATGGCCGAATGTTCAACTTTTTGTCAATATACTGTCTTCTTATCAGAACAAAATGATATTTAAAAATATTTGTACGTATTGTTTGTATGTTTTGTATGTTTTCTTTTTTATTGCCATGTGTGTTCACTGTTTAATTTTATATTGGCAAAAGGCGTGTAAATGCTGAATTTGCCGAATACAATTGAATTAAATTGAATCAATTTGACGATTTATACCTCCGACGATTTGACTAAGACCCGTTTAAGACAATTTCATTCTTTTTTATCCTTACTTGCATCAGAGGACATATAATATGTCTCTGCACGCATCAATAATTCTATTGTCATCCGCCATTTTTTTTTTTTGTAGTCCCCGGAAGTGGATTATTCATAATCAGGGGACGTAACCGATGATTTACTACGATACATAACCTAGTTTTGGGATATCTCTATATCAACGAACTTAATATTCGCTTGAATTGTAAAGAGTAGTAACATGTGTTTACAAATATATATCAAGTTCAAATGGATTATATAAAAACAGTCATGCATTGAGTAAGTAAAAGTTTAGTATGATAATGGTCGCTATTTAATGATGTATACTTAATGGTAGAATATATATAGGAATACAAATTTAAATTTAGTGTTTAAATTTTAACGGTTCAATGTAAGGTATGATGAATTTAAAAACAGCCGGGCGGCATAGGTATCTGTTTACGGAAGGATTTTAAAAAAATATATATAGAGGGGCCGTACAATGGTAACACCTGTGATTTTTAGCCCATTGGGCGATGATGAATGACGCTTGTCACAGTGACTTTTGTCAAACGTCACAAATAATGTTGGCCGAGCTGGGGTTCGAACTCACAACCACTAGATTGAAAGCCCGCATCGCAAGCGACTGAGCTTGGCATATAAAGTCAAGACCGCCATCTCTCCAAGATATATGGAGTCGTCTTTGCGGCGTTATATCGGTTTGTTTGTGAACTCTGGTTTATAGTATTTGATTTAATATGCCAATCTGATCTATGGCACATACATGTATATCGCCTGTTGATTAACAATCGTATCTAAGGTATACTCTTGGAATTGATGTGGCGCAATTCTAAACAGCTTTCAATAATATATGTAGTTCTGAAAAAGTGTTCGTAAGGCTTTCCCACATGAAGACGCTTTATTACTCCTCTGCAGCAGACGGCTTTTGAACACATTGTGACAAAAGAAGAAAATGTTCGTTATAATTTTAGCACTTTCTCACATAATTCAGACTACAGCAGACTTCTTTGAAAACAACTCGGCAAAAACCGGTGCAACATCCATCAATGGTCATGTCATTATTGTATACAATAAAAAAAACTATGAAAAAGAGAGGAATTACTTGTTAAAATGTTCTAATTTTGCAACAATGTTATCTAAAGTTATAAGTCATCTGCATATGGGACAGGGTTAAGCACACATAATTGCTTGTACATATATTTTTAAGGCACAAACATATTTTTGGAAAGAATTTTTTTATTAATTATGAGCATATTCTGCTTTCCCAACTACAATGTTAGAATTTTGTTTGAATGTCTCTCTTTATATAATAACCTTTTGAGGAAAGAAGAATATTTTCTTATATATGAGAGATATCCTTCCCTACAATTATTCAAGAAGTTGTCTGCCATAGCCAGAATTACAACTTATGAGTATTTGAAATTAAACTGTTACGTACAATTTAGTAAATGTTATGCATGTAAATTATTTTTAGTTTCTTTCTTATTTAACCCTTTCCCACATAAAGACGCTTTCTGGCGGCTTTTCAAAAGAATGTTGCAATTGAAGAAATTGCTTAAAATGTGCAATTTCTCTTCTTGCCACGATGTTTTCAACTCTATTCAATAATTATACATTTCATTGAGATTTTCAGTATTTTTCCTGAGATGTTTTCAAAGTCGTTTGCTGCAGATTTGTTGTTTGTAGAAAATATATGTATATTATTAACTTCATGTATTACTAACCAATTTAAGCTGAACAGCTTATTAAAGAGTGAATTAATTACCTTTTGTCCATTCAACACAAACAAAGAGTAAACCGAAAGCGTTTGGTTAAAAGAAAAAGGCCGGTAGAGAAAAATGTAACATTGTGGAGAAAATAGATAATTTTGCTGAAATTCTTTTTTTTTGCTTTTCAGATATAGTGTCTAATGCTCTTGGCACATACTTATATCCTTGATATTTTAAAAAGTACATGTTTCCCTTTGTTCTGTGTTTCAACTTGTTAACATAGATATCTCATTTACGTTTGACAAAAGGCCTTAATATTCATTTCAGTCATAAAAGATAAATTCTTTACATCATGACAAATTTGTAGCCGATGACTTTAAGATATGCTTTACAAAGCTGAATTAGGTCTTGTAGAAATGTTGATACTGAAGATAGCTGTTTGTTTCGGTGTAAGATCTCTTGCATGAACCAACAGTTGTTCTGTTTTGTCATACTTTGAAATATTTTGATAACTCAATGCTGATTTCATGTGAGAAATGGGAATGCGTTAACCCTTTTCTACCTCCTTTTCATTTTGACACCGCTGCAGCAGATGAATGAAAACATTGCAATAATGCTTTTTTATTTAATAATTAAACTGTCATATATGGATATATTTCACATTTGCAATGGAGAGTGGTGTAAAGACAAATACAAGACGAACGTTTGACGCAAAGCTTCAAAAAGAAGCCGAAATATTTCGTTGCACATGAAGAAATAAAAACAACAATAATTAAATCCACAAACATTACACAAATTTAATCTGTAATTAGTAATGCAGATTTAAGTATCATGTAGGATATTTAACCTGACAGAGTCTGTGTTTTAAGTGAATGAGATGATTTAGACTTAAACTGATCTTGAAAAATGACACATAAAATAAATCTGCAGCAGACGAATTTGAAATTATCACGTACAAAATATAAAAAATCTATAAAATGATAGTATGATAACTGAAAAGTGTTCAAATTTTTTGTGGTAAATGCAAATCATGATTGCTCATTATGAGCAATTTCTCCTTTTGCCACACTGATTTCAATGATGTTTAACCTGACAGACTTTGAAATCATCAAGTACAAAACATAGATAATCTCTATACATGATAGTAAGATAGATAATTGAAAAGAGTTGAAATTGTTGTGGCAAATGGAGCAATTGCTCAATATGAGCAATTTCACCTTTTGCCACAATGATTTCAAAAGTCGTCTGCTGTAGAAATGGTATATACTCGTATGTGGGAAATGGTTAAAACCCTAAATGGAGAAAATTAAGCTCATTATGAGCAATTTCACCTTTTGCCACAATGATTTCAAAAGTCGTCTGTTGCAGAGGCTCATAAAGGGTATATACTCGTATGTGGGAAAGGGTTAAAACCGTAAATGGAGAACATTAATCTCATTGTGAGCAATTTAACATTTTGCCACAAAGATTTCAAAAGTCGTCTGCTGTAGAGGCTCATAAAGGGTATATACTCGTATGTGGGAAAGGGTAAAAACCGCAAATTGAGAAAATTAAGCTTATTATGAGCAATTTCACCTTTTGCCAAAATGATTTCAAAAGTCGTCTGTTGCAGAGGCATATAAAGGTTATATACTCGTATGTGGGAAAAGCTTGAAACCATTAATGGAGAAAATTAAACTCATTATAAACAATTTCGCCTTTTGCCACAATGATTGTAAAAGTCGTCTGTTGCAGAGACTCGGTAAGGGTATATTTGTGGGAAAGGGTTAAAACCGTAAATGGGGAAAATTAATCTCATTTGTGAGCAATTTAACCTTTTGCCACAATGATTTCAAAAGTCGTCTGCTGCAGAGGTTCATAAAGGGTATATACCCGTATGTGAGAAAGGGTAAACACCGTAAATGGAGAAAATTAAGCTTATTATGAGCAATTTCACCTTTTGCCCAATTATTTCAAAAGTCGTCTGTTGCAGAGGCATATTAAGGGTATATACTCTTCTGGAGTACTGCGTAATATATCGGATGAAAGGAACCAGACTACATTAAGCGCGCCTTTTTTTGGTTCCCGGTTTGAGAACTATTGAAATGATAAAGCGTATGAAGCAGGTAACCAATTTAGTAGAAAGGTTCTCTATTTTACTGTTTAGACTAGATACAGTATGAATTTCGCTTAACTAAAAATGTACATACATTAAATTAATATGTATACCGGCCTTTGTCTTTTTGTTTAATTTGTAAAACTCACACATGTATATAGAGTTTAAAAGGGATGATTCTAAAGAAATTTACCTTAAATTAATATACTTAGGGGCAAAGAGAAATGCCGATATGTGGTTACACTGGCAGGTCTAAAAATCTCCTTGTGATAACTTTCAAAGCATTCCAATAAATAGTTGAAAGTATCAGTAGATAAATTCACTGTTTAAAAACATTGAGTTTCTCAATAATCCTTTGAAAAGTATGTAATAAACACATCTCTTTAACCTTTCCCATAAACATATTTTCTAATAATAGCACTGCATATTTGTACATTTTATCATTAAAGTCAAAGCATTGTAGGGTATCTATGCGCTATATCACATGATTGTTGTTTTTAAAGACTGCATTGTCGTTTGGGCCAGGCATTCCACTTTTGAAATCAATACAATTTTGACGTATCTAACATATTATATTTTGGGGGAAAAGAGACGTGCGCAAGAAGGATAAAAGATTGTATTGGTGAACTTCATTAATTCGGTAAGTTGTAACGTGGTGGTTTTTCATCTCAAAGTTCTTTAGACTTTTCGTTTGAACAATTGCTGTTTTCCTTGTTTATCCAATGATACAGAACCTAACATACTAATAATAAAAAAATTGTTTTTTTGGGATAGGGAGGATGAACAGCATGGCAAACCGTGATATATAGAATTGTGATGAAGTGTATAGAGAATGATTGATAACAGTGACCTCTAATTAATAACAAGGATTAGCTAAAGTTAAACTGCTCCCATTGTTTAAATATGAAATGAAAATTTTATAGAACTGGAAAGGTAGCTAATTGTTAGGGCAATGTTACATTTGAAATTACTCTTCATGTATTTGTAAATATATACAATTGGATTGGTAGTTAACTGTTAAGGACATGTTATGTTTAATATTGCGACTTATCTTTTCACGTATTTGTAAACATATACAATTAGATTGGCAGTAAACTGTTTAGGACATGTTGTATTTGAAATTGCGACTAAACTGTTCACGTATTTGTAAATAATATACAATTGGGAAGGCAGCTAACTGTAAAGGGAATGTTACATTTTATATTGCGACTTCTATTTTGACGTACTTGTAAATATGAATATATATAATTTGTTATCTTAAAAAAGTAACGTTAAAAACATTTAGTGACAGATAAAAACTTGTGTAGGTTGTTTATCATCATTATTATTTCATTAAATAAATATTTATAATACAGCAAATTTAGTGACAGATATTAACTTGGTACTTTGACATCTATATAACACACCTGAAAGGCTTCTTCAATATAGTATATTTTTGTTTTTTTCTCTCATTTTGATATTTCTGTTTTTGTATGTTTTTATGTTGGCGTTAATTGTATAGTATTTTATTTTGTAACCCATGTACATTTGAAGTGACGAGGAACATTTCTTGTCCAAGTCAATAAATAAATTAATTGGAAATTAGTTTTAGTTTGATTTTCATGCAAAATATATGCGCATATGATAAGAAAAAATATGATTAAGTTGATTGAAATTGGTCTATTTCATGTTGTCAACTCATTAGCTCCAAGAAAAAAATAATTAATCCTGAAAAAGAAATAAAAATATTGCAATTATTGCTTTTTGTCCCGTTTCCTGCTACCATTGCAGAACTATGTTGCTTATCATTTGTTGCATTTTATCCCGTTACGTTTTGTCTGATTTCGAATTAGGGTAGCCATCGAATATCGACTTCTGCAGTTCACTGTTAGCTACATCTTACGACTTCACTTTTCACGCATGTGTAAATATATACAATTGGAAATGCAGCTAACTGTTTAGGAAATGTTACAGTTTATATTGCGACTTCACTGTTGACGTTTTTGTAAAATATATACAATTGGAAAGGCAGCTAACTGTTAAGACTTCACTTTTTACGTATTTGTAAAAAATATATAATTGGAAATGCAGCTTAGTGTTAAGGAAATGTTTCAGTTTATATTGCGACTTCACTTTTCACGTATTGATTTAACATCTGATGCTAAATGTAGTTGTATTGAAGAGTATTCTATGTAAATGACTTTCACATAATATTTCTTCGACTTTTGTTCACGGGAAAAAGTACACGTTGGCATTTCTGAACAGTGTTTGGATCGCCTTTACATATTATCAGAATCTAATACAATTTGAACGAAACTTATATTACCCTTGTGTATGTAATGCAGATGCACTGGCTGATCTGAATCTACACTCTTCACAAAACCAAACGTGTACCCTATCGCACGGACGGTCGCATATATACGCATGTTCAATCGTATGTGAAATATTTTAATCAATTACTTATATGATGCACACTCTCTCAGTTTCCAAAAATGTTATTAAAAACGGGAATTTTCTCCCCTTTCGCATTTACTGTTAATAAAGATGACATCATAATATGTAAGGCTTTGGCGGTGTATACTGCGTAGATGGAGTTAAACTAATCAATTCTGTTATTATTGTTTTGTTTTGAAAAGACACATTGCAAATATATATTGCCGTCTTCACTTATCTTTAGTTTTGAAACTATTTCGATCCTATATAAATCTGCCTCTAATGTTTGCCAACCCTAAAAGAAGATTGTCTATGATGTAGTGGATCGCTCACATGAGGGGCCTATTCATGTTTATATTGAAAGGAGCAGATTATGGATTATATAACACTTGTATGTTACTTTTTGTTTACATGTCTACTGGTATGATACATTTTTTTTACATGTCTACTGGTAGGATACAATTTTTTTTACATGTCTACTTATTTTTAGAAATGACGTAATCGTCGGAACTACTTTTCTAAAATATCAATGAGCCGTTCCAACACAAAACCAAAAGTATTGACTTTGCAAAAAGTATCGGCCCGGATTAAACTGCGCTGGCTATTCAAAGTCGATACATTACGCATAGTTCATAATGTTGGGTTTCTCGTGGAACGGCTCAGATATGTTGATAATTTAACATTCAAAGCAATGAACAATCACAAATACAAAGCAGAATTAAACTTATTACTGTTTTAATTACATTTCGACATATTTTAACAATGTAAATACAAATCGAAAAGAATATCGTTATATAAATCACACGGAATTTGCATGTTCAATCTTACTTCATGAACTGTCTTTCTTCGTTGAAAATGTAGCGTACATAGTCCTGTTTATTCTCTTATGATCAGTCCATAGGTAACTTTGTTTAAATATGGTTAATTATGTAATTGATGTCACAATCAAAGGCGTTTTTATCTATATGTAGATAATTGAGCTATGACACACGAGTTATCTATAACTAAATACATATATAATCTATATTGCGTATTCTTAAATGGTGATGATTCAATGTTATACTCTTTATATATCGGTGTTTTCTTTTAATGCAGCTGGTGATTTTTAATCGTTTCTTAAGAAACATTTCACATAGACAACAATTCAGTGATTGTTTGTTTGTATGGTGTTTTACCTTGTTTAAATACAATCTGAAGCGAGTGCTGTCCTATAACGAGAAGCATATCTATGTTTCCACAAGTAGTTTTACACTTAAATGCCTCCACGATAAACGATAGATGTTAAAGTTATATCAACAATATGTTTTCTTACACGGAAAGGGGTTCAACGACAGCCTGATCTACCAATGGATTCCTCTCTAGGTCACTAACATGGAAAATATCAAACCTAATAATTTGAAACTTGGAAAACTTGTTCATCTACTACCCTTCTTCTCATTGTATGCTAAAGATGCTGAGTGTAGCCTTTTTTGGGGGGTAAAAAACATAAATTTTGATGTATTTTGGTTGGTTTTGAGAATTGGAAATAGTTGGTTAAGTTTTGCGCTTAGGTAACTTACATGAACACTAGTAAACCTTATACTTTGAAACTTGAAAAACTTGTTCACCTTATACCCTTCTTCAACTCTGTTTTTTTTGGGAAAAAACATAAATTTTGATGTATTTGGGTTGATTTGAGAATTGGCAGTGTTGATGCATTTCCGTTTAGGTCACTTACATAGAATCTATCAAACCTACAATATGATAACATATGCTGAGTAGGCCTGTTTTTTGGGGTAAAAAACATTTATTTTGATGAATTTTGGTTAAATTTGGAAAACTTGTTCATCTAATAATCTTCTTCACATTGAATGATAAAGATGCTGAGCGGACCTTTTTTGGGGGTAAAAAACAAAAAAAATGATGTTTTTTTGGTCGTTTATGAGAATTGGACATAGTTCATCATTTTTTGTTACATTGATTTTAATTTTCTCCAAACAATAAAAAGATAATGTACTTCAACATATTATGAATATCACCAATCAGATTGTGTTTTGAGGGTCAAGGTCACTATTACTTAAAATAGGAAAACAGTAAAATATTCAATATCTTCAGTTGCAGATAACTTAATGTAGGAATCTCAGTTGCACACAAGACTCAGCTTATGATCTTGACTGATTGTGACAGCCATCCATCGTGAAGATCTTCCATATCATGCATATGAACTTGGATTTATTTCCACACGGTTAATCCTGTTTCAATACTTGAAAAATAGCAGTTGTGTGCGGTCATTGTGAATATTTTTTATTTAAAATAAATAAACCGTAAAAGGATAATATCAGACAAGCATCAGGCACCCGCAGGAGGTGCTCTTGTTTGACTATTTGGAGGTCACATGTGCACTAATCTCACCATGTACAGACTGAGAGCTGTATGCATGCCTTATTAGTAAAGAATTGTGCTGACATAATTTCATATGTTCACCTATTTAAAATTTTCTAAATTTCATTAAGTTGTCTTTTAGCAGGAAACAACTTTTGAAAATTCTTTTCTTTTTTAAGCAACTGCCAGAATTTAAATTTAAGTGGTACTAAGGCTCATCTGATGGGCACTTCATCAATGTTTCTGAATTAAAGTGGATTAACTTTCCTGATAATTACTCATGTGAGGGATAAGGGGCCATCATATTTGTTGGGGGAAAACAAGTTGGTTTATTATCCCCTACGCTAACAAAGTTTGCGAGGGGATATAGTAACCGGACTGTCCGTTATTTTGTTTGTTTGTTCGATCGTTCGTTCGTCCGTAACAACCTTGTGACCACTCTACACTGAACATCATTCGACCGATCTTAACCAAACTTGGTATACAGTTAGTATACAGCAGGGTCTAGAAGCCTATTTATTTTCATAGGTCATAGGTTAAATGTCAAGGTCCAAAATTGGACTTTGACTATTTTCCCATATCAACAACCTTGTGACCACCCTACACTAATTATCTCTTGGCAGATCATAACCAAACTTGCCAGACAGTTAGTATATGGCAAGGTATTGAATTCTATTTATTTTCAAGGTCATAGGTTAGAGGTCAAGGTCAAAATGGACTTTGACTATTTTACCATATCAACAACCTTGTGACCACTCTAGGCTGAACATCCTTCAAACGATTTTAACCAAACGTAGTATACAGTTAGTATATGGCAAGGTATAGAAGCTTATGCATTTTCAAGGTCATAGGTTAAAGGTCAACGTCAAAATTAGACTTTTACTATTCCATATCAACAACCTTGTTACCATTCTACACTGATGATCCTTTGACAGATATTAACCAAACTTGGTATACACTTAGTATATGGCAAGGTCTAGAAGCTTATTTATTTTTAAGGTCATAGGTTAAAGGTCAAGGTCAAAATTGACTTTGACTATTTTCCCATATCAACAACCTTGTGACCACTCTACACTGATCATCTCTTTGTTATTTATTTTCAAGGTCATAGGTTAAAGGTCAAGGTCAAAATTGGATTTACTATTTTTCCATATATCAACAACCTTGTGACCACTTTACAATGAACATCCTTCAAACGATATTAACCAAAATTGGTATACAGTTAGTATATGGCAAGGTCTAGAAGCCTATTTATTTTTAAGGTCATAGGTTAAAGGTCAAGTTCAACATTGGACTTTGACTATTTTCCCATATCAACAACCTTGTGACCACTCTACACTGATCATCTCTTTGCTATTTATTTTCAAGGTCATAGGTTAAAGGTCAAAATTGGACTTATATGGTAAGATCTAGAAGCCTATTGATTGTAAATATCAACGAGCAAAGTCGGGGTCATTTAGAAAAGGCCAAAGGCGGAGACAAAATATACTTACTTCTCTGGTACATATATTAATAACAATTTAATAAAGGCAAGGACAAATAACATTAGTTGTCTGGTACATAACATTAATATCTAAGTTATTGGCCATATTTTTAGCCATATTTTTAAATTGAATACCGAGGGGATGCATCCGCTTTGCGGTGCCTTTGTTAGATTTGGGGTTGTCTGCAGGCTGGCCTCAAATATGTTTCTGATCATGATAACTTCTGTTCAGCTTGACAAATTTTATTCTCATTTCACAGATAGGAAGCATATGTATACAAGGGTCAAGTTTTTTTTTTTAACTTAAAGTGACTGTTTAGTCCACAATTTTCATCCAATTATCACGAGAACATTCCTCTTCATTAAACCTTAATCAAATGTTTAAAAAAAGTTTTGTGCGGTTGAACAACAAGTTGCCTCAATAGAAAGCATAGCATAAAACCTTTGTTATGCACTTATTTATATATACTTTACGCTTAGTCCACAATGTTGGTTTGCTCGCAGGAAAGCTCAAATTAAAGGAAAATCTAGTTAACACTCTGGAAGCCGCATGTTTTACTTGAGCATGTTGAAACTTCATCAGAATATTTGCTTGTATGATATCTAGGCTAATTTCGAATATGTGTCAAGTCCAGTAAAGAACTAGGTCACTTAGCCAAACTGTAGGAAAATCTTGTTAACACTATAGAAACCTCATTTTTGTCTTGAGCAGTTTCTAAACTTTGTCAGAAAAGTTGTCTTGATGATAGGCCAATTCCAAATATTGGTTATTTTTAGCTCTACTGGCCAAAGGCCAGAAGGGCTTATGTCGTGGCGATTCGTCCGTCGTGCGTGCGTGCGTGCGTGCGTGCGTCCGTCCGTCCGTAAACAATTTCTTGTTAACACGATACAGTCTTCATCTTTTGATTGTATCTCAACCAACCTTATACAGTAGTTAGATATCCATGAGAGCTCGGTTCTTTTCGAAAACCAGCCAGATCCGCCTATGCATGACTGAATTATGGCCCTTGAAATTGTCAAAATTGCTATAATAGGGCTTGTTAACATGATACATTCCCTTATTTGTGATTGTATATCAATCAAACTTATACAGTAGTTAGATATCTATGAGAGTTTGGTTCATTTCTAAAAAACGGCCAGATCAACCTATGCATGGCTGGATTATGGCCCTTGAAATTGTCAAAATTGCTATAATACAGCTTGTGAACACAATAGAGCTTCCATTTACTATCTGATCTTCACCAAACTTAGATGGTATTTGAATATTGATGACATATTGGTTCCTTTTGAAACAAGCCAGATCAATGCCAGTAGAGCATAGGCCCTCATGGGCCTCTTGTTTATAAAAAACTAGGGCACTAAGCCAAGTTGAAGGAAAATCTTGTAAAGACTCTGGAAGCTGCACTTTTAGCTTGAGCATGCTGAAACTTTGTCAGAATGATTGTTTTTATTATATTAACTTTGAATTTAGGTCATGTTTGTTCAAAAAATAGGTCACTATGCCAAGTTGTAGGACAATCTTAATTTAACACTTAAGAGACCGCAATTTTGACTTTAGCGGCTTGAAACTTTATCAAACAGTTTTTCTTGATGATATACAGGCCAAGTTAGACATAGGTCATGTTGAGTAAAAAAAATAGGTCCCTTGGTCAAATTGAACGAAAATCTTGTTAATGCTCTGGAAGCCATGTTTTTAACTATAGCATGATGAAACTTTACCAAAATGTTTATCTTGATGATATCTAGGCTAAGTTATAATATGGTCTGGTCAAAAACTAGGTCACTAGGCCAATATTGAGAAAAATCTTGTAAACACTCTAGTCACCACATTTCTCTCAAATGTTCATTGGGTGACTCTTTACTAAGAGTGTTGAAATTAAGTTGATTCTTGAGATACTATAGATAATAAATAGCTTTGCTACAGGTACTATTTTTCCCTTTCTACACTACAGACACATGTTGTCTAATCTTCAACAGATGGATGGTATGAGAAATTTAAACAGTTTTCTAAATGTTTTCCTCACACGTCAATACTTTTAGTTTCATCAATAAAGAATTTACCAATATCATAAGTTAAACATTTTCAAATCATCTGCTGTAGAGTTTATCTATGTGATAAATTACCTATCACAAATGTGTTTGGTTATCTTACTGTATCTACCGTACAAGAGTTGTTTTGTAGTTCTCTGGAAATAAGGTTAACCCTGTCTTAAATAAATGTTTGAACTGTATGCATTTCTGCATTTTTGTTTACATTTTTTGAAATTATGTGACTTGTGTTGTAACTTTCCAAAAATTGGAACAGTTTACCATCTTTTTTCAACTCATAAAATTGGTACCGTCCGACAGCACTTTCAGTGCTTTAATTTTCCTTATAAGTATAAACTAGGGATGTCAACGGTTACTGATATTACTAACTGGTTAACCATATAGATTCAATCAATATTCAATTGTCAGCGATGGCTTCATTACCACTCAAACTGCACTTGACTTTGTTATCCTCAGCACAGCGTTTGAAATATTACCAGACAAAGGATGTAGCTGGTGGCGGCATTATGGCAATATTCAGTAGAACTTTTTTGTAACGAAGTGACTGTTATTTGATTTATAATATGTTGAATGAAAAAGGTGCATAACTGCATATCTTTAAATATCAACTCAGGGGAAATGTGTTAACTTCAAACTACTCTTTAAATTTTCTAATCGTGTTGGTAAATAATTTACAAATACGACAAATTTAATTGATCACATTCATTTCAATTATTTGTATTATCAAAACAAATGCCGCCTATAATTAATAAGTGATTATCATAATATTTCTGCCTTGTATAATACATCAAAGTTATTTTAAAAGAAACAAACTGTCCTTTAATTAATCTTTAGATCAGCAAATTGTAAACACTCCTGGTCGAGGTGTGAATAATAAACATCTGGTCAGTTACGAGTGACAAATTGAAAAGAACTAAAGGTGAAACACAAGACTGTTCAACTTACTATGATCCTTTGTAAACATGGCCACAGAGATCGTTTTCCTTACATGTATAGAGTTAGACCATTGAAACTATTTCAGTTCTATTAAATCAGGTGAGCCATTATGGTCATCTTGTATAAAAAGAAGGTACACACAAATGATAAAAGATGTTATAGTATGATTAATACATATAAGGAAATAAGCTATATCTGTATTTGCCTTAAGGTTTTCAATTCTATTCAATAATTATACTTTCATTTATCTAGATTTTTCACATATTTTACCAGGTTTTCAACCTAGTTATAAGAATGATGGTGTCGTTATTCTCTGGGCAGGCGAGCAGTCTGGCGGCATCAAACTTACCTATGAAACTGAATATCTTTAGTTACGGTTGACATATTGTAACCAAAGTTGGGATGAAGAAAGAGTTTATGGAGACCTTTTTATGGGATTGTAGTTGGGGCCCCTAAGGTCAAGGTTGCAGTTACTAAGAATAGAAAACAATAAAACTCAATTCTTTAGTTGGAGTTCGTTTATTATAACTAAATTGGTATGTAACTGTTCCTAAAATGGAAACATGTTTTCTACTGCGTCATCTTTTAAGGAAATATATATTCTAACCAATCTAGGGCTAAAGAAATGGTATATTGACCTAAAGATGGGTTCATCTGACTCACCAGTAAAACTTGTGTACCAGATTTATGTTCTATATTTTTCCTTATGTTATGGTGCCCTTGCAGTATAGATGATTAAGGATACAATATGTCTTGATCGCAAAATGTACAGACTAAAGATCTTCTGTCAATCATTGAAAACCAATTTTCGTCACATTACAGCATATCTTGTTGCCTAGATATTTCAATGTCGTTTGCTTCAGATTTGTCATATGTGGGAAGATTTACAAGTTAACTGTTTGAAAGGATCAAACCATTTACAGGTAAGTAAAATCAGTTACCCTTCGCAACCCTCATTACTTTTGAATAATCTTGAGTAAAATACATTGTGGCAAAACAAGAAATTTCTCTTTTTGCCACAATGTTTTCAACAATCTTTTGCTGCAGAAGCGTGAGAATGTGTCTAAGTGTAACAGGGTAAATGTTATGTATAACAGGATGCCAACTAGCACAAAGGGTTAAACATGAAGCATTGTACTTTCAGATAAACAGGTATGTCCGACGAGGCCAGGTCTGACCCGATGACGTCAGGCAGTGGTGAAGGAGAAGAACAGCCGCCAAATGGCAGTGAAGAGGATGAAAAAACCACAAAGGATCCAGTCGTTTTGCAAAAGAAAGCAACTAGAACTTTAAAGATTTTCAGACAAATAGCGGAATGTCTGGAGAAAGATGTGGTTATAGAAATAAAGGAGATGCTGTCTGATGTAATGAGCATATCAAGCAAAGAAGATGATGGTAATAAAGAAGAACATTTAACGCAAGTATATCTTAGTTTTTTAGATAAAGTAGAATTTCGTGCAGGTATATCAGTGAATTTGATCGCACAGGCAATCCGATGTTTCATGATGATCGAAGAAGACACAGAAGGCCTTGGTAAAACTGTTTCTGAGATGTATTTGGAAATGATTCTGACAGATCATCCATCACTAGCCATTGATATGCAACTGACTGATGAACTATTGAAGGTTTATTTCAAGTTATTGGGTGAAGGATATGAAGAAATGCAACATATCCGTTTGATGGTGGTAGGAATGTTTGGTGTAGGTAAAACCACTTTAGTGAATCGACTTTGCAGAAAACCTACTGACACTGTTGAAAGTACTGAAGGTATAGATATCTTCCTAGATTTATGTGAAGTAAATAAAGATTTAGATTGGGAAATAAGCGAGCCCGAAAGAAAAGAAAGTTACCTAAACTTGCGATTGCAAGAACTTTTTAACAAATACCGTACACAAGACGAGAATATACCTCATGATACCTCATCAGTCACTCCTTCACCTGTTAAAAAGTCGATAACAACACCAATAATTCCAAGTAATGAAAAGTTTGAAGAATTAAGAAAAAAAGTAACCAAAAAGGACCAAAATACTGGATATAAAATTGATGAATTGAAGGAAATTGACAAAAAAAAAGAGGATCCACTCAAGAGAAGACCAACAGTGTCCATTTGGGACTTTGCAGGACAGTGTGTATACTATTCAACACATCATTTCTTCTTAAATGCAAGATCAGTTTATATTTTGGTTCTAGATCTAAGTAAAGGTCTTCATGATAAGGTTGAAGGGGATAATCTTATGAATGTACACCAGAACCTAAAACATGGAAGCATTTCTAAAGGGTACACATGCCTGGAGACCTTCAAGTTCTGGATGAAGAGCATTTACATATACACAACCCAAAAGAAATCAATTGACAACCAGAAAAAGGAGTACACACCAAAAATTATTTTGGTTGGTACATTTAAAGATGAAATAAGTAGTAAAACGCTGAATGGAAAATCTACAGAAGAATACAAAGACAACTATTTCTCTGATGCCCTTCGTTGTTTCGATGGAACACCGATGATGGATCTTGTACATGGAAAGACTTTCCTAATCAGTAACACAGATTCTAATGAAAAAGACTTTCTATCAATAAAAAAGGAGATCTACAAGATTTCAAGCGGAATGCCATCATGGAATGAACAGGTGCCTGCCAAGTTCATTCCTCTAGAAAGAGCAGTGTTTCGACATAAGCAGGAGAAAAGAAAAACAATGAAATTTTCTGAACTTAAAGAAGTAGGTAATAATGTAGAATATCCAAATACAGATGAAAATGAAATAAAGTTATTCTTGATTTTCCAGCATGCTTTTGGTAATGTTCTGTATTATAGCATGGGTACTGGCACAGATCAGGATGACAGGAGCGATCCTTCAGAGATGATAATCCTGACACCACAGTGGATCATCAATGTTTTCAAAGCATTTGTGACACACAAAGACAAAGAAAATGAGATGTACAGAATTCAAAGCTGGCAAACATTTGAACGTTATGGGCAACTTCGAAATGATCTCATTCATGCTTTACTACAACAAAACAATTTCCTGGAGGACAAAGACAAAATTTTGATGTACATGGAATACTTAGACGTCATTGCAAAGCCAGTCGTTTTCAGAGCAGAAAAGAACAAGGATTCATGTACTCCATCTGCGTCATCAAAGGCCAAACATTACTTCTTAGACTACACTATGACAAGTAAAACCCAAAAAGAAGATTTTTACGTTATGCCATGCATGTTACCCCAAAGACCAGATATAGAAATGTTGAAATATTTGTATGAAGAGCCTGATAAAGGTACCCACCACACTACTTTGTGCATGTATATCAAGAAGGGTTTCCTACCTGCCTTCGTTCTTCATCGTCTAGTAGCCACAGCTCTGAAAGAGATGCCTATTGCTGTATATAAGGGTACACCTCTTCTCTTCAATGGACTAGGCTCATTCAAACTTACAGAGAAATGGATGCTGACAATTTGGTCTGTTGATGACATTATTCATCTGAGAGTCACTTTTAAAGGTTCTTGTAAAAAAGTGGAGGACAAGATTGCATTCTGCAAAGCCTTGAAAGGGCGTTTTGAGACACTGGTCTTAGAGGTATTTAATTTCCATGTCAAAGGCACATATGATGAAACAATGAAAGTAGAATGGTTTGAGATGCTGGTGAAATGTCCATCATGTGAGGAACAAGTACCTTTTGATGAGAAAAAAGATCGCAACAAAAATAATGAGCCTGTAGATTACCTGATGAGTCTACATAGTGTGGAGGATTTACTCAAAGGTAAAGGAAAGACATGTGGTTGCTGTAATAACTTCATTAAAGCTAAGCATGCTCTAAAATATTGGTTTGACGTTTACCAACAACCAGATAATACAGATGAATTTACACAAATACAGAATAAGATTCTAAGTTCTGTCCCTGAATATAATTGTTGCCAACTTGTTGATCTTGCAGTAGAAATTAAATGGAATTTACCAAAATTAATACCAGAGTTAAAGATCACTGAGAGACGTCGTGAAGAGATAGAACAAGAGAACAAACATGTACGTAGTAAATGCATTTACTATTTCCTCTATGATTGGAAGAAGAGGGCAGAACGTTGGCAAATGTTATACGATGCCATGCAAAAAAGTGCAGAATCTGAAACAGAAACTGAAACAGAAACTTTCTTCAGAATACTTCAAGGAATAGACAGTCCAGAGAATGAAGAGACCATCGATAAATACATGAAACAGATTGAAAAAGATAGATATGCTATTATAGAGTTAACAAATCAACAAATAGCAAGACTTTCAACACATATTGGTATCGAATACTGGTTCTTTGGAATCCGACTCGGCATATTAGAAACCGAGATGCAACAAAAACAGATTGCTAATCCCGACGACATTTCGAAACAGCTTAGGTCAATCCTGACTGATTGGAATCGTAAAAGAGAACCAATTCGAACATTTATCACATCTGTGGTTCTAAGTGGTAGTAACTGGGGTCCAATTAAGGTCATTTTGAATGATCCTTAAGCCTGCTTATCAAATACAATTTCATACTTTAATCAGCTTGTTACAGGTGCTGTTTGACCTGAGTACTGTACATAATTCTGTAGGACAAAAAGCGTGAACAAGACATTATTCTAAATGGATGTAGAGGATGCAGTCTACGCACACTCTATTTCACCCATTTTTAACTCACCTGAGCTATTGTGATCACTCAATATCCATGTTCAGTCCATCATCTGTTCAAATCTTCTTCTCTGAAACTTCTGATCTGATTTCAAAATTATTTCACAGGAATGTTCCTTATGTGGCTTTCTACCCAAAGAAATCAAACCACTCTGCTCACTGCAAAAGATGGCCCTAAGCTAAAACTAGTATAAATCTTTAAATGATATCTCCTTAACCGCTGGCACATTTTCACAAACAAAATCAACAAATTGCCTGAATTGGCCCTCTACAAAAATTGTTCAAACTGTTTTGCTCCACTGCACAAAATAGCCCAACAGAGCTAAAAGGACATTTCCTCCTTAAAACCTGTGGGTCCAATTTGATTATTTCAAAATAATTTCACACAAATATACTCAACATAGCCTTTATTTTGTTGAGGAAGAAATGCATCACTAAATAAATTTATGCCATAAAGTCATGATGCACAATGTAAGGCTTTAAAAAATGAGCATATGATCCTAAGCACATCATCTGTACACAACTTTGCTATTTACTAAACATAGATGATATGATTTGAGTTATTTTTGTGCCATACTATTATTGAACATTTGTAAAAAGTCATGCAAAATGTGTTACAAAGTGCAATTAATACCTGTGACACAATATCTGGGTTGAACATTGTAAAACACTAGTCTGATGCACCAAGGTTGATCCAGACTGAAATACTGTTTAAAGTGGCTTTAATAAAGGAAGTAATGTTGAAAGTAGCTTAAATTAAGGAAGTAATGTTGAAAGTGGATTTGATAAATGAAGTACTGTTAAAATTGAAAGTGACTTTGATATATGAAGTCCTGTTGAAAGTGAATTTTAGTACTGTTCAAATTGACTTAAATAAATGAAGTACTGTTAAAAGGGCTTGAAAATATGAAGTACTGTTAAAAGGGCTTAAAAATATGAAGTACTGTTAAAAGGGCTTAAAAATATGAAGTACTGTTAAAAGGGCTTAAATAAATGAAGTACTGTTAAAAGGGCTTAACAATATGAAGTACTGTTAAAAGGGCTTAAAAATATGAAGTACTGTTAAAAGGGCTTAAATATATGAAGTACTGTTGAAAGGGCTTAAATACATGAAGTACTGTTAAAAGGGCTTAAATAAATGAAGTACTGTTAAAAGGGCTTAAATAAATGAAGTGCAGTTGAAAGTGGCTTTAATAAAGGATTTGCTATTGAAAGTGGCTTTGATATAATTATGAAGTACTGTTGAAAGAGGCTTTAATATAATTATGAAGTACTGTTGAAAGTGTATAAAATCAATGAAAAACTGTTGAACATTGCTTTTATAAATTAAGTATATGACATTGTACTGTTGAAAGCAGATTTTATTTTATAGGAAATAATGTTGAAAGTGTACTGTTGAAAGTTTTTTATAAATGACGTACATGTACTGTCGAAAATGGCTTTTATAAAGGAAGTACTGTTGAGAGTGTACTGTTAAAAATGGCTTTCTTGAAAATTGCCTTTATAAATGAGTACATGACATTGTACTGTTGAAAATGGATTTTATAAAAGAAGAACTGTTGAAAGTGGCTTTTATGAATGAAGTACATGTACTGTTGAAAAGGGATTTTATAAAGGAAGTACTGTTGAAAAAGCTTTAATAGATGTAGTACTATTGAAAATCCCTTACAACAAAATTCAAATCAACACTCAAATGTCACCATTACAGTATTTTAGAAAGCAATTTATAAGATATTTGGATCACCCATTGTAAATGACTATTTGAATTAAAAGATGTAGAATAATGAAACCTAGCATATATATTTGTATTAACATACATATTTGTATTAAGCCATAAGATTATAATTGTTTTGAATAATTTAATGCATAATATCTTTGCTTATTACAAGATTATGATAATTATAAATTAAAAAATGCATACTATTGGTAAACAGGATCTAGCTGTCACTCATTTATCTTCGACTGTCTTCATTACCATTTGGCAGTATTACTGTATATTCGTTATTCAGATGTTAATTGAACCAAATATCTGAGATTCCAACCCTGCAGTTATAGCAGTATTAGCTATATCTAATTGTGTTAATTCAGTTATATATTGACAAATCATTTTAAATTGGATAGTGTATTATATCTTTGTACTTCATGTAATATTTTCTTTATGAACATTTAAAACAATTCAAATATGTTAACCCTTTCCCACATAAAACAAATCTGCAACAGACAACTTTCAAAACACCTAAACTCTCTATAAATGAAAGTGCAATTATCAAATTATGTTGAAATGAGCAATTTCTTTATTTCCTACAATGTTTTTAAAAGTCACCTGCAGCATAGGCGTCGGAAAGCATCTGTATGTGGGTGGGAAAGGGTTATACAATAAATATTGTATACAACTCTTGATTCAGTTGTCTGAATTTGCAAACAAAACTTAAAGGAGAATTGCTCCTTGATTATGTTTTTTACATGCTAGGGTCCTATCAATAGTAGTTGAATTTCCTTATTTGTTTAATAAATTGATTTTATTGTATTCCCAATTTTTCTTATTGATCTTTGCTAATAATTATACTAATTGTGTGTCTGTTTATATTATTTGGCTAGAAACACAGCAACTATTTTAACCCTTTCTCCAATCTAACTTACCTGCAGCAAACGACTTTGGAAACATCTATAAATGAAAGTGTATTTATTGGATAGAGATGAGAACATTCTGGCAATTGGAAAAATTGCTTGTTATGAGAAATTTCTCAATTTGCCACTATATTTTCAAGAGTCGCCTGCTACAGAGGTGTCGGAAAGCATGTGTATGTGGGAAAGGGTTATACAATCAATATTGTATACAACTCTTGGTTCAGTTGTCTGAATTTGCAAACAAAAGGAAAATTGCTCCTTAATTAGAGAGAGAGAGAGAGAGAGAGAGAGAGAGAGAGAGAGACACTAATATTTGTATTGAATCATTGCATTGTATATACATGTATTTTTTGCTCAAAATCAAAGTTATCAGTGACAGCAATTGTACTGGGTTTTTGCATTCACTGTTCATAAGTTAAACCCTTTCCCACATACAAGTATCAAAGCACAAAGATGGAAAATCTCTATCAATGAAATTACAATTATTAAACAAAAGGAGAAATTGCTCATGATGATCAATTTCTCACTTTGCTAAAACGTTTTTAAAATCACACAACAAATCTGCAGCACACGGCATTGGAAACATCCAGACAATACTATGGAGAGTGTAGATGATACATAAATTGCGGTGAAATGTTTGTGGCCGAAGGAGAACATTTCTTGTTTTGCCACAATGTTTTCAAAACCTTGTTCTTTGTTTCATGTATCTTTAAGTGGGAAAGGTTTAAAGACCTACTATAGTGAATTATAGAAATGATTAAATTTTCGAGCATCTGCTTTGAAATATTTAAAGGAACATGATATATCTAAAGAAATAACTTTGATTTTAAAACAGTTGTTGCCCTTATGAAAAATAATGCATTACCGGTTTTAAGAAATTTCTCATGTTTAAATACATTGTTTTCAAAGTTGTCTTTGGCAGAAGCATAACAAGTTGCCTGAATTAGATAAAGGGTTAGTGTTTCTGTCATTCCCTGTGCTCATCGTTGCATGGGTAGTATTAATACAAATGTGTTGATGTAGATGATGGGGCTTAACTTACATATTGCTGTGATATAACTGAATCACTCAAAAGGAAGGTTGAAAACAGAAAGACTCCGATGAATTCCATACTGTTTTGAAATGTGTCAAATGTCCAAAAGACATCTTGTTTCTATGCATGTAATGCTGTTATAACCCTTTCTCTGATAAAGACGACTTTTTAAAACATTGTGGGAAGAAAATGTGAAACTGCTTAACCCTTTTCCACATACAACAAATCTGCAGCAGACGAATTCATAATAATCAAGTAATATAGTAATTCGCTATAAAAGATAGTATGATTATTGAAAGAGTTGGAAAACATTGTGGTAAATGGAGAATTTGCTCATTATGAGCAATTTCTCCGTTTGCCGCAATTATTTCAAAAGTCGTCCGCTACAGAAGCGTCAGAAAGCGTCTATATATGGGAAAAGGTTAATAATAAGTTGTAATATTTATTCCAAGTTTGATTTTCCAGCAGCATCGCTCATGTGGTTATGGCTGGTTTTGTAATATATTAAGTAAACTTACTGTACGGTCATTTTGTACAACTTATAATTACACCCCTACACACAAATTTTGTATTGAGTATCTAGGAATCACTGTAGATTTGTTTATTATACCAATGCCAAAGAGAGTACTTGAACAAGCATTTCGCAATAGTTAACATATATCAATTATTGAGCATGTACTTTAAGCCTTTCCCACATACAACAAATCTGCAGCAGAAAACTTTAAAAACTGCTTGGCATAAATATGGAAATCCTCTTAAAAATGAAGAACAAGTATTGGATTAAGTTGAAAACATTGTGGTAAAAGGAGATATTATGTGTTTTGAGCAATATCTCCTTATGTCACACTGTTTTCAAAAGTCATCTGCTTCAGGGGCGTCAGAAAGTCTCTGTATGTGGTAAAGGTATAAACCGGTTTAAGATTGAAATCCCATGTGTATTTTTGTTTCTTTTATGGAGAAGAAAACTGTGATATAACTTGTACTTTCTGAGCTTAAGCCATACAGAAATCTGTCTTAATTACTTATGCAACAGGTTAAGATTTTGTTTAACCCTTTCCCACATACAACAAATCTGCTGCAGACAATTTTGAAAACGTCTGTACAAAAATATGGAAAATCTATAAATATGAATACTTTACTATTGAAAACAGTTAATAACATTTTAGCAAAAGTATAAGTTGCTTGTTTAGATCAATTTCTCCTTTTACCACAGTGTTCTCAAAAGTAGTTTGCCGCAGATGCACCAAAATGTGTCTGTAGGTGGGAAATTGGAAATTTTTGGTATAACCATGTTACAGAAAAAAGTAATTTGAGATCAGTGTAGATTCTGGTCAGGCTGCAGATCTGTGGAGTATGAGCAAATCCGTTGTATTGGCTGGAATCTTCCTTGACTATATTTTCGAATGCGAATGCGATTACTTACTTGTAGGTCCAGTCTGATCTGAATCATCAATTATCTCGAAATGAATCAAGCAATTATTTGACCTTCAAAATTGATGTCAGATATCTAGGGGGTTCCAGGATCCTTGTTTAACCCTTTCCCACATATGACAAATCTCCAGGAGACAACTTTAGAAACATCTAACAAAACAATAATGGAAAATCTCCATAAATGTATAACTATTTAGTAGAGCTGAAAATAATTTGACAAAATTAGAAATTGTTCATTATCAACAATTTCTCCTTCTGACAAAATGTTTTAGAATGTCGTCTGCTGCAAAATACAGTACTTAAGGTCGGTGCTGGTTAGAGGTGGTCCAAAAAGAATAACCTTTTCCACATGCGGAGACATTTTGACACATCTGCAGCTAATACATTTTGAAAAAACATTGTGACAAAAGGTAAATTTACTCATTATATTTTGTACTATATTCTATCAATATTCAAATATCATACTTTATTTTCTGAGAATTCTTGTATGTTTTCTTTGCTTGTGTTTGTTTTCAAAGTTGTCATCTGCAGATGTGTTGCATGTGGGAAACATTGTTCTCCAGTAGTATGCCTCACTTAGCTTTACTGAATGCTCATTCCAATTATTGGCAGTGCACGCAGAGAAGGGTCTGATTAGACTTAAGATTTTGTACAGACTGTAAATTAGTAAATTACTAATCAGAATAAAATATTTAACGAGTTTCTTTATTGTATGTTTTTATAAGCTCACCTGTGCACGAAGTGCTCAAGGTAAGCTATTGTGATCACATTTTGTCCGTAGTGCGTTGTCAACAATTGCCTTGTTAACACTCTACAAGCTACATTTTGAATCTGATATTCATTAAAGTTTATCAGACCATTTATCTCCATCAAATCTTGGACAAGTTCAAAATTGGGCCATATGAGGTAAAAAACAAGGTCACTAGGTCAAATTGAAGGAAAATCTTGTTTACACTCTGGAATCTGCGTTTTTAACTTCATCAGAATGTTTGTTTTGATGATATGTAGGCCAAGGTTGAATATTGGTCATGTTCAGTCAAAAACAAGGTCACTAGGTCAAATTGAAGGACAATCTTGTTAACGCTCTGGAGGCCGCATTTTTAACTTGAGCATGTTATCACTTTATCAGATGGTTCGTCTTCGTTTTTAACACTCTAGAGGTCGCAATATTTGCTTCAGCAGCTTGTCAGAATGTTTGTTTTAATTATACCTAGGTCAAGTATGAATATGGGTCATGTTGGGTAAAAAACTGGGTCACTAGGTCAAATTGAAGGAAAATCTTGTTAACATTCCGGAGGCTTCATTTTCAGCTTGAAAATATTGATATTTAGGCCACGTTTGAATATGGGTCAATAAGTAGATCACTAGGCACTTTTTGCTTCAGCAGCTTGAAATTGTGTCAGAATGTTTGTATTAATACTATCTAGGTCAAGTTTGAATATGGGTCATATTGGGTAAAAACTAGAACAAATTGGAGTATAATATTGTTAACACTGGAGGCTGCATTATTAACCTGAAAATATTGAAACTTTGTCAGGATGTGTGTCTTGATGATATGTAGTCCAAGTTTGAATATGGGACATGTACGGTCAAAAACTAGTTCACAAGGCGCATATTTAAGGAAAATCTTGTTAACACTCATGAGGCCGCTTCAGCAGCTTGAACTTTTGTCAGAATGTTAATCTTAATGATATCTAGGTCAGTTCGAATATAGATCATATTAACTCTAAAAAAAGGTAACTAGACAAATTTGAAGGAAAATCTTTTCAACACTCTGGAGACTGCATTTCAGCAGTTTGAGACTTTGTCATGTGTTTTGCCTTATAAATCTCAGTGCATAAATCAGGTGACCCCTCTTGTCTGTATATATATATATATATGTGTAATCGTTAGTCAACCAAATAAGTATATATATATAAATATATATGTGAATTCGTTAGTCAACCAAATAAGTATATATATATATATATATATATGTAATCGTTAGTCAACCAAATAAGTATATATATATGTTATCGTTAGTCAACCAAATAAGTATATATATGTGTGATCGTTAGTCAACCAAATAAGTATATATATATATATATATATGTAATCGTTAGTCAACCAAATAAGTATATATATATATATATACATCTTTCTATAGGATCCTCTCTGTTTGTTACATGGAGAACAAGATCAGCTTGCATCTTTCTATAGGATCCTCTCTGTCTGTTACAAGGAAAACAAGATCAGCTTGCATCTTTCTATAGGATTCTCTCTGTTTGTAACAAGGAAAACAAGATCAGTTTGCATCTTTTTATAGGATCCTCTCTGTTTGTAACAAGGAAAACAAGATCAGCTTGCATCTTTCTATAGGATCCTCTCTGTTTGTAACAAGGAAAACAAGATAAGCTTGCATCTTTCTATAGGATCCTCTCTGTTTGTAAAAAGGAAAACAAGATCAGTTTGCATCTTTTTATAGGATCCTCTCTGTTTGTAACAAGGAAAACAAGATCAGCTTGCATCTTTCTATAGGATCCTCTCTGTTTGTAACAAGGAAAACAAGATAAGCTTGCATCTTTCTATAGGATCCTCTCTGTTTGTAAAAAGGAAAACAAGACCAGCTTGCATCTTTCTATAGGATCCTCTCTGTTTGTTACATGAAGAACAAGATCAGCTTGCATCTTTCTATAGGATCCTCTCTGTTTGTTACAAGGAAAACAAGATCAGCTTGCATCTTTCTATAGGATCCTCTCTGTTTGTTACAAGAAGAACAAGATCAGCTTGCATCTTTCTATAGGATCCTCTCTGTTTGTTACATGAAGAACAAGATCAGCTTGCATATGTACACGTGTGTTTAATGATCCGGATTTATATTTTTGATTTATCAATTGATTGATTGCATGGTGTTGAACGCTTCTTCCAACATTTTGTTTTCAGTTATATCACGGCGTTTCCTGGATACGTTTCAAGAACTACTTGTCAATTTATCATGACACCGTCGAGTTCGTCGTAATGTTAACCCTAACAAATGCTAAGCACCACTGTTAAAGTATTGTGTATGACCCGGCCGAGGATCGAACCTTAACACCTTGTTGTCTACTGTAGATGCATCAAAATGCAAAGGAGAATGGTAAACTTAACCCTTTACCACATACAACGTTTCTGCAGCAGACGACTTTGAACATATCTAGAAACATTTATGGAATATCTCTGAAAATGAAAGTACAATAATTAAATAGAGTTGAGAACATGGTGACAAAAGGAGAAGTTGCTCGTTTTGAGCAATTTACTGCAGAGGCGTCAGAAAGCGTCTTTATGAAGGAAAGGATTAAAACAGTTCCTACCATTTTTTAGCCTTTAGCATAGTAATTTCAATATTAATTTGAAAAAAATTGCCTAATTGTCCTAATATTTGCTATTTTGCTTTCATTTTATATCATATGTAAATTTACACAAAAACCAGATCTCTGAGGGTAAAGACAGTGTTTAAAGGAGCTTTAGAGTCCAAAAATATGACAGGTCAATGTTGTGTTGTCTGCAAAAATGTTTGGATACAGTCAAACTAGTTGAAAATGATGATACAGGTTGCCTAAAAAGTCTGAGAATAGTGTATAAATATTAAGTTTGACCATTTCTATGAAAGCATGAAACTTGGCCTATTCAGTCGAAAAACCGAGGAAACAGGCTACGAGTAAGACGAAGAAAAAACAAACACACATTAAGAAATGACAAAACAAACCTTTTAAAAGAAACAGACGCTCTCTGAAGACTCTTTTTGTTAAAAGAGGTATATATGACTATATTACGTGTAGACGGATTTTGAAGGCTTTGGTGAAGCTGTGTGGATGTCCAGCCTCGTCTGAGACTTTATTGTACGGCGGTGCAATAAGACCCCAACTCGCTTGACGCGACTCAGGTGCACGTTCATACAAAAATCGTCAAAACATATAATAGCCCTATCTTGCTTAACCCTTTCTCACAAAACCAATCTACGTCATGCGACTTCGAATCTGTATCACCAATAATAAAGAGCATTGCTATAAATTAACATTTATTAATTCAACAGAGTTGAAATATTGTGGCAAAAGAAGAGATTTCTCGCAACGACGAATTTCTCCTTTTGACACAAAGATAATAATAATAATAGACGTTTTCTGGAGATACGCCAAGATACGTTTTCAAGTAAAAAGGGTTACTTCTTTAACATGATATCATCACAAAGCCATTTTGAAATATTTTCTGTGTTTACCCTTAACCTGCTGTATGCAACTTAAATCTGTTATGTAATGCAAGCTTTTAACCATTGCCCAGTTGAGACGGATACTAAGTAGACATCTTTGAATCATTTTTACAAACGGAGAAAGTGCTCACTATGAGTAATTTCTTCTTTTGCTTCAATGATTTCAGCTATTATAAATAATTGTACTTTACATACTGCGTCTGGAAGTCTGGAAATACCTTTTGTTACAGCAATAGGATTTTACTTTTTGGCAACATTACAAATTTCTTTTGACAAACTTTATGTGTTCGGCTCAGATAACATACATGCACAATCATATATCTCTATTTACATAGAAAACCTTTTAAAGTCTAGCAGCGATAGCTTAGTCCTTTTGACACAAAGATAATAATAGACGTTTTCTGCAGATACGCCAAGATGCATAAACAAAAGTAATATAAACCAAGATATGCCTGCACATTCTCACGGTTTCATCTTGACCTGTCTCCATTGTTCGTCACTACACATTAATACAGACCAAGATCAGTCTGAATATTCTCAAAGTTTCATCTTGACATATCTCCATTATTCGTCGCTACACATTAATACGGACCAAGATCAGTCTGAATATTCTCAAAGTTTCATCTTGATATATCTCCATTATTCGTCACTACACATTAATACAGACCAAGATCAGCCTGCATATTCTCACGGTTTCATCTTGATATATCTTCATTGTTCGTCACTACACATTAATACACACCAAGATCAGTCTGCATATTCTCATGGTTTCATCTTGATATATCTCCATTATTCGTCGCTACACATTAATACAGACCAAGATCAGCCTGAATATTCTCAAGTTTTCATCTTGATATATCTCTATTGTTCGTCGCTACAGATTAATACAGACCAAGATCAGCCTGCATATTCTCACGGTTTCATCTTGATATATCTTCATTGTTCGTCACTACACATTAATACAGACCAAGATCAGCCTGAATATTCTCAAGTTTTCATCTTGATATATCTCTATTGTTCGTCGCTACAGATTAATACAGACCAAGATCACCCTGCATATTCTCACGGTTTCATCTTGATATATCTCCATTATTCGTCGATGCACAGATCAAGATCAGCATGCATATTCTCACGGTTTCATCTTGATATATCTCCATTGTTCGTCGCTACACATTAATACAGACCAAGATCAGCCTGCATATTCTCATGGTTTCATCTTGATATATCTCCATTATTCGTCGCTACACATTAATACAGACCAAGATCAGCCTACATATTCTCACGGTTTCATCTTGATATATCTCCATTGTTCGTCGCCACACATTAATACAGACCAAGATCAGCCTGCATATTCTCACGGTTTCATCTTGATATATCTCTTTTATTCGTCCCTACACATTAAACAGACCAAGATCAGCCTGCATATTTTCTAGGTTTCATCTTGATATATCTTCATTGTTTCGTCGCTACACATTAATACGGACCAAGATCAGCCTGCATATTCTCAAAGTTTCATCTTGATATATCTCCATTATTCGTCGCTACACATTAATACAGACCGAAATCAGCCTGCATATTCTCAAGGTTTCATCTTGATATATCTCCATTATTCGTCGCTACACATTAATACAGACCAAGATCAGCCCGCATATTCTCACGCTTTCATCTTGATATATCTCCATTACTCGTCGCTACACATTAATACAGACCATGATCAGCCTGCATATTCTCAAGGTTTCATCTTGATATATCTCCATTGTTCGTCACTACACCTTAATACAGACCATGATCAGCCTGCATATTCTCAAGGTTTCATCTTGATATATCTCCATTGTTCGTCGCTACACATTAATACAGACCATGATCAGCCTGCATATTCTCAAGGTTTCATCTTGATATATCTCCATTGTTCGTCACTACACATTAATACAGACTAAGATCAGCCTGCATATTCTCTAGGTTTCATCTTGATATATCTCCATTATTCGTCGCTACACATTAATACAGACCAAGATCAGCCTGCATATTCTCATGGTATCATCTTGATATATCTCCATTGTTCGTCACTACACATTAAACAGACCAAGATCAGCCTGCATATTCTCAAGGTTTCATCTTGATATATCTCCATTGTTCCTCGCTACACATTAATACAGACCAAGATCAGCCTGCATATTCTCATGGTATCATCTTGATATATCTCCATAATTCGTCACTACACATTAATACACACCAAGATCAGCCTGCATATTCTCAAGGTTTCATCTTGATATATATCCATTATTCGTCGCTACACATTAATACAGACCAAGATCAGCCTGCATATTCTCAAGGTATCATCTTGATATATCTCCATTGTTCGTCGCTACACATAAATACAGACCATGATCAGCCTGCATATTCTCATGGTTTCATCTTGATATATCTCCATTATTTGTCACTACACATTAATACAGACCAAGATCAGCCTGCATATTCTCATGGTTTCATCTTGATATATCTCCATTATTCGTCGCTACACATTAATACAGACCAAGATCAGCCTGCATATTCTCACGGTTTCATCTTGATATATCTCCATTGTTCGTCCCTAAACATTAATACAGACCAAGATCAGCCTGCATATTCTCATGGTTTCATCTTGATATATCTCCATTATTCGTCGCTACATATTAATACAGACCAAGATCAGCCTGCATATTCTCACGGTTTCATCTTGATATATCTCCATTGTTCGTCCCTACACATTAATACAGACCAAGATCAGCCTGCATATTCTCATGGTTTCATCTTGATATATCTCCATTATTCGTCGCTACACATAAATACAGACCAAGATCAGCCTGCATATTCTCACGGTTTCATCTTGATATATCTCCATTGTTCGTCCCTACACATTAATACAGACCAAGATCAGCCTGCATATTCTCATGGTTTCATCTTGATATATCTCCATAATTTGTCGCTACACATTAATACAGACCAAGATCAGCCTGCATATTCTCATGGTTTCATCTTGATATATCTGCATTGTTCGTCCCTACACATTAGTATAGACCATGATCAGCCTGCGTATTCTCATGGTTTCATCCTCATATATCTCCATTGTTCGTCGCTACACATTAATACAGACCAAGATCAGCCGGCATATTCTCAAGGTTTCATCTTGATATATCTCCATTGTTCCTCGCTACACATTAATACAGACCAAGACCAGCCTGCATATTCTCAAGGTTTCATCTTGATATATCTCCATTGTTCGTCGCTACACATTAAAACAGACCAAGATCAGCCTGCATATTCTCATGGTTTCATCTTGATATATCTCCATTGTTCCTCGCTACACATTAATACAGACCAAGATCAGCCTGCATATTCTCATGGTTTCATCTTGATATATCTCTATTATTTGTCGCTACACATTAATACAGACCAAGATCAGCCTGCATATTCTCATGGTTTCATCTTGAAATATCTCCATTATTCGTCGCTACACATTAATACAGACCAAGATCACCCTGCATATTCTCATGGTTTCATCTTGATATATCTCCATAATTCGTCGCTACACATTAATACAGACCAAGATCAGCCGGCATATTCTCATGGTATCATCTTGATATATCTCCATTATTCGTCGCTACACATTAATACAGACCAAGATCAGCCTGCATATTCTCACGGTATCATCTTGATATATCTCTATTATTCGTCGCTACACATTAATACAGACCAAGATCACCCTGCATATTCTCACGGTTTAATCTTGATCTATTTCCATTGTTCGTCGCTACACATTAATACAGACCAAGATCACCCTGCATATTCTCACGGTTTAATCTTGATCTATTTCCATTGTTCGTCGCTACACATTAATACAGACCAAGATCAGCCTGCATATTCTCAAGGTATCATCTGGATATATCTCTATTATTCGTCGCTACACATTAATACAGACCAAGATCACCCTGCATATTCTCACGGTTTAATCTTGATCTATTTCCATTGTTCGTCGCTACACATTAATCTGTATAAAATTATCTCATGGCGGGAGTGTTTTAGACAGTCCTAACTAGGACCGATATTTACAACGGCACCTAAGACTGGAAATCAGACCGTTTTATTAACATTGTCCTAACCCTCTTGTCTTAATTAATCCCGATTTCGGTCCTAACACGGTTCAGAACAGTGCGCACAGAAGATTGTAAACTCTTGTCATGTGCCAACTGTCAAAGTTTGTCTGTCACTATTGTAAAAAAAATAAAAAATAATGGCGTGGAAGCATACCGAAAACAAGGAAGGCGAACTGGAGATATGTGTATGTGCGTGAAGTTAGCCGGATTAGCCGGCTGAATTAATTGGCAGGAATAGCCTGTATTAACTAGCCGGAACAATTGGAGTTTCAGCTATTCCGGATATATCAACCGTCCGGAACAGCTGTATTTCCAATTACTACGACTGTACTAAACATCCGAAAAAACACCATTCCGGCTAATCTTGTCATATTAAAGCTTAAACGACATGCATTATGTGGAAAAACATTGTAAGTAGTAAGGGAGGGTAGACCGGCCCGCTTTGCAAGCGGGCCGGTCTACCCTCCTTTGGAAGGTATTTTGTCTCCAAAGGAGGGTAGACCGGCCCGCGGGCCGGTCTACCCTCCTTTTAAAAGGGATTTAAAGAGTAAAGGTATGAGGGGGAACCGGCCCGGTCAAAAAAGACATGATTTTTTGCAAGCGGGCCGGTCTACCCTCCTTTGAAAGGTAATTCGTCTCCAAAGGAGGGTAGACCGGCCCGCTTTGCAACCGGCCGGTCTACCCTCCTTTGAAAGGTAATTCGTCTCCTTGATAGGATAGACCGTGGACTTAGTCGTTTTTTCAATCTGGAGGGTAGACCGGTCCGGTCTACCCTCCTTCGGAAGGTATTTTATTTCCTAAGGAGGATAGACTGGGGGATGTCCAAGGAGGGTAGATCGACCCGTCGGTCTAGCTGACCAGTGCATTCCCCAGTCTATCCTCCTTAGGAAATAAAATACCTTCCGAAGGAGGGTAGACCGGGCCGTTCTACCCTCCTTGATAGGATAGACCGTGGACTTAGTCGTTTTTTAGGCCTTTTCTGTTGTTGGACTTAGTCGTTTTTCAATGACAAATTTGAAAAAGTTGAACTTTCTAAGTATGTGGTGTGGCCCTAAAAAGGGCCGTTTTGTTTTCACAGATGACAACAGCCAAAGTTTGCTCTGCAAATTGGACAGAACTTGTTTCTCCTTCTTTTAGTTACTGTCAATTTTCCCTCTCCATCCCAATGAACTCTTCTTTTCATTTCAACGCCTAAATACACCACATCTGGTTGTTGGTGTTGAAGCGTAACATTCTCTCTGGGTTGTCCTTCTATGAGTTGACGATGAATATTGATGAGTCGTTGACGAATATTTCTGAGATCATCTGCAACATTCCTGAGTTCTCTGTGTAATTCCATGCTGATATCGAGGAGTGTATGGAATGAAATGACGTTCTGCTATTTATACCGATAGGTCGGATTGACCTACTTTTGACTCAGAATTAAGCTTGACCAATGAAATGCATCGAACGTCATCCAATGAAAAGTTTGGGGGCAACCTAGTGTAAATACATGTTTTCAAATGTTTTTTCTGGTAAGCTATGTCATATTATGGATTGTTTTTAGGAATATCAAAAAAACAAACACAAAGATTTATGATTAAATGAACTTTTTATTGAACTATGAACTATGAACTATGAACAGTGAACAACATATTTACAATACAGTTTTTACAATAAATTTTTACAATAAAGTTTTTAAAGTCTTTTCATGTATTGTTTTTCCATAAATCTGTTTGAACCAAATGGTTACATTTCGATCGTTTCTGTGATGTTCGGTTGTCCTAAATGTTTGTTGTAGACATTTCTGTAGATTGTTTCCTCTCGCTACTGCATTCAGTACAAATATACAGTAATATCCACACACTACACCCAACAAACTTTGAATAACTTGTTTGTTGTATGTCCATGATGATGAGTTATTGTGGATAAAGCTCATAATTTCTGTGTCGAGTGGTGGTAATCCATATGAATCGAAGTATGTTGATTCTCCATTTCTGTTAAAGATCACTGCTATCCAATGTTCACCAGATCTGTCAGATGAGTCTGTATTGACAATGTAAGCTTGTACACTGTCTGGTTTTTGTTTTGGTAATTGATCTTTAGCACAAACTTGTGCATGAAGGTTTTTTATCCAAGTTCCATGATCCAGTATGTATTGTATTTCATGAGTATGCATTACTTTCCCCAGGCCTGTTTGACTTTCTCACCCCACTGTTCAATCCATAAATCAGGAAACCCATTGATAACATTCTGTTTAATATTCAACCACATTTTGTAGGCTACTACAATTTCTGAGTCTTTCAGTGCCATTTCTTCTATTACAGGATACCATTTCTCCATGATCTTGTTTGGATTAATCCTATGCATTGCTGTGGCAACGAACATATCTGTATGATCATGTCTGTCCATGAAGAGGCAAAGTTGATGTTGCATTTGACTTGGATGATCTATGAGACACCCATGACAATTGTTATGTACTTCTTCAGCAATAAGTGTCTGTAATTCATCTATTATGATTTTTTCAAGAGAATTGTAAATGTCCTTTCTCCTTTTTTCACTGACAGCGGCTGAAGAATATTTCACTTTGAAAGCTTCATCTCTAAGTAGAATCGCCAATTCATGACCGGCCATGATTTCTTTTTCAGTAATCTGTGATGATTTCTTTTTTCAGTAATCTGTGATGATTTCTCTTAAGCCGTTGATTTCAATCTGATTATCGAATTCAGCAAAGACAATAACGTTGATGACTCTTGGAAGTGCCGTACCAAACTGAAGTTCAATTCTGACGCTCCCTGTTTTTATAGGATGTAGCTGTCCTTCTTCACTGCCTTGATCTGCTGTCAGATCATACCCCCACAATGCATAGCCAGCTTCGAACTCATCTTTAGTTATGTCAAATGATTTATTAGCGCCAATAGCCGAGACAGCCTGGTGTAGTGACAGGTATGACTTAAGAAAAAGGCCATGTTCAAAATCAGGTTCAAATGGTCTGTTATGAATACTATGACCGTTACATGAAACATTTAGTTTACTCAGATTAAAGTGCTGAAAATGGTATGGATTTCGTGTAAAAAGCCCATTATAAGCATCATTTCGTGCCATACCAATGAACATACGTTTTGGTATTTGTCCTTGGAACAAATGATCTTCAACTTTAGACTGAAGACCAGTTCCGATTGTGAACGTTTTAACTTCAACTCTACGAATTGGTATTTTCATGTTTTGCTGAGCAATGATTTGATTTAGATCATTTGCAATGACTGGTAGTATTTCAACATTTCTTACATTGAAACTAACTGATTCAAACACAACTTTTGATGGTGGTGCCCCGGCAGCACCTGTAAGACAGAAGGTTGAAGAAGATCTATTGAGCTTTAATCGCATTTCAATACCATTTGGTAAATATTTCTCTTGATGAAACATATCAAGATGAATTCGTCCACACAACTCTGTGGTTCTGCTTTCTGTTATTACAGCCAATCTTTTTTTTAATCCTGCGTTGGCACCATCATGAGCTAATGCATCGAATGCTCCAGCAGTGTCTTTAATCCAAAGATCACTAGCCTTTAGATGAGTGACTTTACTATCAGTATTGTATGACAGAAGATTTTCAATATATGCTCTGTACGGGTATGTGTCCAAATTACTGCTGACCAATTTATTGTTTAAATACAGATCAACACTGCTAAACATACTGTGAAGAAAATTGTTTGTTGGGGCAACACTAGAATCTGCATCTAAGTTAGAACCATCTGCTTTTGTAATTTTGAATTTAACATACAAAAAAGACTGTGACAAATCTGTCCAACACTCTGTCTGAGATGGAATAATGAATTCTATCGGTGAATTGTTTCCTAAAGATGCTACAGGAAAATGCTCAACCCATTGACTTTCTTGCATTGTTGTCATCGTTGGTGGTACAGACAGAACATCAAGTTCTGATTTACTACACTCACAAGACCCACTTTGCATCATTTTTAATACTGGTTTCTTTAATCAAACACGTCTAAAGTTCTACGCTTACTGTAATGTTTCTTATGTCTCTTTGAAACGATCTTACCCCTATGAGTTCGAGACTTTAAATGACGAGACTGTCTCGTTTTAGGCTTATTTATTCCACCTATAAGATTCTGTGCCAGATCTTTTACTGATTCTTTTCCACGCGATATCAATACAGCTTTTGGATTTTTTCCATGTAAGAAAATATCTTGAGCTGCACCTATTCCTTGTTTAATACCCTCCTTCTTTAAAGCATTCAATCCAGATTTGACTAAAGGTTTTAGTAGTGGTGTAACAGTTCTGAGTGCTGATTTAAATAATGAACCTAGTCCATACCCATACTGGTGTTTTACACCTCTATATACAGGCATCATTTTTTTGGTATTGGTTAACCCACACTTTAGCGAACCTGTCTGAAATGTAACTTTGCGATTGTCTTGCCAATAACAAAATGAACAGGATAACCAGAATCACCAGTTATATTGATATGAATTGTATCGAATTCCGATTTTGAGACAGGGACATAATGTAAATTCATTATCTCATGATTGATATGTTGACTATCATTATTTTCACCAGAATTGGATGATTTGAATGGAACGACACGAAGTATAGGGGCTAATGTATCACCAACGATAGAGTATTCAACAATATCTGAATAGATAAACAAATGATTATATCCTGCATCAATATTTGCATTGTACTTAAACATTTGTAAACTATTTTTCCCTGGATAAATTGTTTTACCTTTGAATTCTGGTGATCCACCGAATTTTAAAAACAATGATGGATGAAGTTTTATCCCTGTTTTAATAATTTTAGTAAATCCAAGTTTTGGACGTTTTGTTCTTTTTGAATATTCGATAATTAAAGCAGATTGATTTTTTGATAGTATGTCACCTATCATATTTTGTATTATTTCATTTACAACATTCAGCACATGTGATGGTGATGAATAAGACCCCGCATCAAAAGTGAATTTCATTGACCACTTGTTTGGTGTATTAGATACATCATGGTCTATTGGTAATACTGGTGGCAATTTCTTAGTAGATTTAACAAGTAGTTTTTGAAGCTCTACATCACGTGTGATTATTTCAAATTCTGCTTCTTTCTCAGATATGTTTAAAAATTGTGACGGTGTAATTAGTTGAGCTATTGCAACTTCCCATTGTTCTTGTCCAATATGAATTGTTTTCGGTAACTTGACTTTAAAACAACATTGTGTATTACTTGGAAAGTAATCCATAGAACTGTCACTCGGTAATGTAAGATAAAATGAATTCATCTTTTACCATCAATAAGATCAAACGTCTGTTTACCCTGTTTTGTATATTTCAAACCTGGTGATGGTAGAATATAACCTAATGAACTACTTAAAAGAATTAACCACAATTCGTGATTTTCTGTTCTAAGACTGAGATGTATTATGGACGTTACAATGATTGTATAAATAACAATGATTTGTGAAATGTACGTGAACTGATTTTTAGGAACACGATTTCCGCAGCAATTATACGGTGTTGATCGACTATCGTCGATACTTTCTGTTCCAACTTCAATGTTAGACTGTGAACACTTGTCTAGCGTCATGACTTTTTATTAACAAGATATGATTCTGGAATCCAACTTTGAAATTTGGTAGGATATCCTTTCCAATTAACCTTTATTTCTCTGACTATTTTGTTACCTTTACGTCTTGTTCGCTTTGCAAGAACTGAATCAATTTCATAGATTTCATCATCTTTTATGAATTGTAATTCAGGTTCATAAAAAGTGCCCAAGATTTGCTCACCGTCTAAATCTTTAACGACATATGTTACTGGAGAAGTTGATTTATTTACATGTACAATTTCAAATAATTCCTGTGTCCAGTTAGGAAGATAACCTTTTTCAAATGTTCGTTTTGTTTTGTTAATTCGTACACGGTTTCCTATTTTGAATTTTGCTTTTTTATTTGAAACGGGATTCTGAGGGTACAGATTCTCTGAAATTTCAGCTTCATTAGTTTGATTAACAGATGCAGGATTTGATTTGATACTTCTGTGAAAAGTATTATTGTAATTGTTTACTAATTTTTCCAGAATATCAATGTAACGCTTTGTTTTCATGTGAGTGAAATATTTCCACATACGTGTTTTCAAAGTTCTTTGAAATCTTTCAACAATACTCGCTTTTGTTTCAGGGTTTTCAGTGGTAAAGAAATGAATACGATTTCGTTTTAACCATTGTTGAAATTCTTTGTTTTTGAATTCCGTACCTTTATCCGTTTGCAAAGAAATCGGGGTTCTTTTTGATTTCTGAAGTATGGATTGAAATGCAACAATTAACGTTTTACCAGTTTTATTTGGAATAGGAACAACCCAGGAAAACTTAGAAAATACATCAATAACACAAAGTAAATACTTTTTGTTGTCATTTTGTTTAGCTAAATGTTGCATGTCTGCTAAATCAGCTTGCCATTGTTGATCAATACCAGACACAATAGTTCTACGTCTTTTGAAACGTCTTCGTATAGGTTTATGTAAAGTAAATGTTGTTTCTCCTTGTAACCATTCCCTTACATCCTGATATTTCACTCCCTTCAAAACGTACTTAGCAGCATGATACAGTTGCTTAATACTAGAATAGGCTACAGAACTATTTATGTTGTAATACAATTTTCTTAAAACGAAATCAAGTTTCTGATGCTTCTTCTTTAATATCGTTCCCATGTCTGACGTTTTGAAGTACTTGCTTCTTGTTTTATAGGGGTAGTTAATTCTTTTCTGTAGAATTCCCTAAGACGATCTCTTTCACCAGCTTGTGTGTAGGGTGTCATTGCTCGAACTTGTTTTTTCATTTTTGCAGATGATGGTGATTTTTTTGGGGTACTGTAATCATTAGCAAAATGAACTTGTTTTTTCATTTTTGTAGATGGTGGTGATTTCGTAGGAGTACTGTAATCATCAGATTCACTTTCGTCGGCTTTATCATCATGTATGTTTCGTTTATGCATCCATTTCCATCTTGCTTGATTACCAATAACTTCTTGTGGTACGTTGCTTTCATGTAAAGCCTTTGAAAAAGTTTCCCAGCCTCTTGGTTCAATACCTTTTCTAAGTCTTAATGAATCATTGATTAAATCAATGATATTTGAGCCAGGAAGTCGTTTACCTTTGTATGAAACAACACCGTGATTATCCCAAACAAGATTTTCATTATCTTTGACCATGTTTAAAAGTAATTCAGCTTTCCTTTGCATGGTTTTAGGAACGCTTTGTAATATTCGGTCATGCATTGAATTAGGTTCAGGATTTGATGGGGTAGATGTATGTTGTTGTGATGGTTGTGACCATGATTGAGCCTTTTTCAATGAGTTCTGTAACTTGAATAAAGTTTCACCGTACTTTTGCACCTTTTCTGTTTCTGACATATCTGACGTTTCCAATATACCCGACATCTTATTTTGTAGATGTGCTACATCTGCTACTTGTGGATTTGGTGGTAATCGAGGTCTTTGTTTTTGACGTTTCATATCCTCTAAGATTTGATAAGGTACAATAACCATTTTTCTGACTGACATTGTTCTTACAGTGATTTCAGCACACCACCAAGTCCCCCGATAACAGCTTTTCCTAACAATGGTAATAAGGCTCCTGCAAGCAACGGTAGGAATCCTCCTTTCTGGTTAAGAATTCGTTTCTTTTTCTTAATGGAAACCGATTTCGATGCAATTTGTCTGAGTTGTTGACGGATTGGATGTAACTTAGTCTTATGAGCATTGGTCAGATTAAAACGTTGTGACAACATTCCGAAACACAATCAATGACAGGACGATTAGCTGCGTTTACTAGCTTTTTTCTCACGTTGTGTGGTGACTGTATCATGGCCATTACCATTGATCCATGTTTTCTAATGAGTGGTGATTTCTGTTTACCCATGTTGACACTATCTCTGTCTGAAGTAAAATGATCTATTTCTTTTCAATGCAATACTTTTATTGTAATGCAAATCGTGAATACAAAGCACCTAAAGCTGTTCTTGCTGATGATGAAAGTGGTACAGTTGTCAGCGGCGAAAATGGTGCAATATCGTACAAGTCCGTAGCACGGGATGCTGTGAATGGAGGAGAACCAAGTCCACTTGAAGAAGGAATAGATTGAAACTTTATTTGTTTCCGTGGTGTCATTGTCCGAACTTGCTTTTGTCTTTTTTGACTTTTAGGTGTTTTTTTCTTCAAATCTTTTTTCTTGGTTTTGTTTTTTGTTTTATTTTTGGGTTTTTTTCTCATTGTAATAAATCTTTCATCGATGACAAATCGGTCATTTCTTTTTTTGGACGGCTTTTTCCTTTGTTTGTCAACACCAAATTTACGAGCTGTCTTTTCTCCGTCCCATCGTAACAAGCTTCTAATTATAACACCACCAAGAAACCCTCCTCCGCCAGGTTTAAGAATGATTTTTCGCTTGACTTCTTCATCAATCTCAGGGTTGGCTAACTTATGTATGTCATCTTTATGTTTCGTCATGTATGTAACCGTCTGTTTCGGTAATTTGATTTTATGACCAACAATGTTTTTAGCAGCCAAAGTAAACCATTTTAATATTTCTTTTAACCCTGCTTTGAGTAAAGCTTCTCTGGCATGTTTGTTGGTTTCATGACTTAGGTTTTGTAAGGCATGAATCACTGACTTTGAAGTGTGTGGTATAGCCATGTTTACACAAAGACCTGACCAAGATAAATGAATGTTAATCTTCTCATCATAAGTGTTTTATAGTGGGGAATAAACAATAGGTCCACGATCTTCATTTTGTGTAAACCATCTGTGAAATATATCCGTTCTTAGTTTCATCTCCTTTTGAGTACGAGAATGAAAATCAATCACCAAATACCCATGATCTTTAGATGTAGCATCTTGGTAGGCCATTATCAAATGAGGTGCTTGCATTTGATTTGCCAAAGTCTTTATTTGATTCTTATCACGTACATTTTGAAACAAGATCATGTATTTTGAATTCAAACTAATGGTTCGACTCGACTTGGACTGCTGAAACATGTTTTGTGTGATATAAATCACACTTGCATTCCTATGATGACCTTTTCTTGTAAACCATAACTTGATTTTATCTTCATCTTTTTCCCCTAACATGTCATCAAAGACAACTAAATGTGGAATGTCAACATCACTTACAATTTCATTTTCATCGTCGGGGATACCTTCAATGAATTTCATGATTTCGAATTTCTCTTGCATAACATTGTAAGCATGTTGCCATTCTTTGTAACACCATACCACTTTTTCTGGTACAATGTTGAACAGATCATTTCTATATTCAATCAGTTTATGAACGAATTCTGTTTTACCACATCCACTAGGTCCTGTAATATACATATTACAGGGATGTTGAAATAATATGGACTGAATATCGGCATCCATGTTAACTCTTTAAAGGTCTGAGAAGAAATAACAACACAAGAATAAAGTTATCTTATTTTATTCACATCTTTTATACAATTCATATTATTGACGTAGAGATTTGTACCCATATGGAACAGTGTCCGTATCATTGACAATTACTCTTTTTGTATACACTGATCTGTACGTTTTTGTTTGAGCTTCACTTGTCACAGATCTGTCGGTATGTCTTTTAATTCTACACGCATAGGTCACTTTTATTTCTGTGTTACGATCTTCAGCACATTGTGTAAATGTTTCAAAGTTGATCAATCGACAGGTGTTATAATCCAATGTGATTCCTTTTACTTTACATTTAGTTTCTCTTTTTCCTTCTTTTGTTTTCATTTCATAAGCATAATTTTTTGGACCTAGTCCTCTAAATTTGACAATTGTACAATCTGGCTCTTCATCTGTCCATTTTCCTAGTCTGCTATTAATAATGGGTGGATTCCATAAGCATGGATCATGAATGTACATACAACTGTCTGTGTCAAAGTACAATACTCTTGATTTTAATTTTTCTAAGATACTGTACAGTTCCATTCTTGCATACGCTGTCACATAGGAACCCACTATAACATTGGCTGTAGCATGGGTTTCAATGTGATCTAATTTGGTCTCATAATTCACCAGTATGAAATCACACTCATTATCAAATATTTCAACATGTTTCACAAGAACATTTGAGTTATTCATCATTTCAAAGTACTTTGTTGCATCTTTAATGTACTCAGTTTGACTCATGATTTCTCGCTGAGCCAATTTCCCCCAAAGACAATTCAACATGATCTTGGCAAAAGCTCGAAGACCTGGATTTTTCTGAATGGAAGATGAGTCAAGTTTGACACCTTCTGCTTTTTCATAATCATGAATGAACTTCTGCTTTTCCGAATCAGACTTACACCAACCGGGGTAACCACTAGCTTCCTGCTTGATTTTCAAGAAGTTATCTACATACCCTTGAAAGAATTGATTTGAGATCGAAGTAAAATGCCAAATTTCATACACATGAATCAATTGATACCCCATGTCTAAAGCTTTGAACAATTCAAATGTTATCCACGTTCCAACCATTGATCTTTCATCCTGATTATGATTGCAAGTATTGGAACTTTCTTGTGCACATTTCATACAGAGAGGAAACATCAATTTATTATTGCAATGAACAGGTAAAACGGGGTGTAATAAATCATCTGGTGGTGAAACTTTGCATTTAATCAATCCTTCATACTGACGAATATTTTCCATATCAATACTCTCAGCGGTTATAACTTTTGGGTGCCCAACCGGATAAGATTTGTGTTTACAAACAAAGGGGTACAAAGAACAAATATCAATGTACTTGATTTCTTTGTCCTTACTTTCATTAATATCATGAGTAATTTTCACTGAATTACATCGACCTCCATACAAAGCCTCTCTTGGGTCAATGGGGTCACAATAGGGAAACAACTTGTCAATTTTGGATTTGAAGACTTTGTCATTTTTAATCTTAGCATCGAATTCATGTTCCCACATAATTTTAACATTGAAACCTTTAACTTTAATTTCCTCAAGACGATTCATTGTACTATTGTATAAATGTTGCATAGTCTCACCAGTGATAGGACTTAACTGATTTCGTTTTGGGTAACAAACTGGACAACCATGATACAAGTCCCCAAGGAATTCATAGACTGTGTTTGTCTTCTCATGATAACCATCTACACTATATCTACCAATTCTGAATTCTCCATCATTTCTAGCGTGCTGAATGTAAATACCCTTTTCATTAGCTATGCTTTGTATCCACCGTATTGCTTTCATAGAAAAGCGACGTTGGGATGAATCTTTACTTGAAATAATAGCAATTTTACCTTTTGGTAAATAATTCTGTCTCCATACCTTATTGCAAGCATCTGCAATAGTAACTGACTCTAAAAGCGGATCGATACCACCATGTTTCATGAACACTTTTCTGAATTGTCCACATCCTCGTCTAAGGATATCAACATCAGACCTACAATAAGACTCTATCTCTTTCTGAAAATCGAAAATGACACTCTGTTCTACTTTTTCATTATACCAGACCATGAATTTTTCTCTTCCTTCTTTAGACATTGAGTCAGGCTTATAATATTTGACATCAAGATAAGGCCCAACATAACTACAGAACTGATCTGTATTTGCCCAGTGGGGAAAGTAACCTTTTTTCATTTCATGAAGACCAAATGTATCTGGGAACTTAGCCAATGCACAGCTCATGAAATTAAATGAATCAATCAAACGAACTCCATTCATTTCCAGTTTCATGATACTGTTTCCATTCATGATTAACTTTGGGAGTTTCACTCCAAGTGAAATGACTTGATGTAAAATGAATTGACCGTCATATCCTTTAAAATTGTGAGCAATAGCTGTGATACCTTTATGTTGATCAGAAAACAACCAGTTGCAAAAATCAGTCAATGTATTTACTCCTTGAAATACAACTTCTCTTTCTTCTGCAAATGATGTACTACAAGTTGAACAATGAAAATCAAGAGATTCATTGATGCATTCATCACAGGCATAATGAGCAATGCAGTAATTAGGGATATGAACACCTGTATCTTGTTTGCATTCGAAATCATAAAATATAAACAGTGGCTTTTTCTTTCCTGTAGTACTGGCTTTATCGTCTGTCTTATTCAACTTTCTTTTGTAAGGTTGAATATGACACCTATGAGATAAGGTAGTTATTTTTTGACAGTATCGGCATTTTTTCATACCTTTACAAACGTGTAGCGCTTTTCTGACTTTATATTGACCTCCACATTTCAAACAAGATTTCACAAGTTGACAAATGGATTTCTTCTGTTTTCCAACTACTATCTTATGATTGTGAAAACATTCTGAACCATAGAAAAATCTGTTACAATCTTTACATTGTTTTGATGTCTCGAATGACATACACTTTCCTATGGTAAAGCATGCTTTACAATTGTGTAAACAAGAATGGCTTTCACGATTTTGATATGCAACATCACAGAACTCACAATAGTAGCTACAACCAAAAAAACCAGTTATGCTAGAAATGTAATCGTAATGACCTTGATGATAATACAAATGAAGTACTTTACTTTGTCTGTACACAACAGGGTGTTCAAAGACGAACTCTACAGAAGTATGCTGGGTGTGTACTTTAATAACATAGTCCTTTGCATAGAGAAATGTCTGTATGATCCTATACTCGTCTAGTCCACAAGATTGATTTGGTGAAATCCCTGTTTTCATCAGGATGTCTTCAGCGTCACTCTTTTGAAGTTGTCGATCGGACCTTCTTATTTGTTTCCATTTCAATCTCCAGTCATCTGTATCATGGCGATTCACATGACAAATACCAACTGCTAAAGCTCTTGCAAAACACATACTGTCATTGTCATTATTGATTTGTATAATGGATTGCATGTTTTTAGCAAAGATTTTTGAATCCAGAATTTCTGTTGAATTCAACTTCTTTTTCTTTCCATGACCAGATGGTGGATGAGCGTGTGTAATGATAAAAGTCATGAGTCCATCGACCAGACTGAACTCTGTGTTTGATTGTAATACTTTTTCAATTTCATTCAACATGATTACACCTTCTAGCTGACTAGCATTCATAAATGGAATGTAAATCCCCATGTTTAAAGATGGATGATTAATAGTAATTCTAATCTTATCGGTAGGTTCTGTTTTCAAAGTTGATTTGATTTCCTCTGTAATATTGTCAAACAGTTTTATCAATTCTCGCGGTGGCAATTCTTCAAATTTCTTGAAAGTTGCAGTCATTACATGCGATTCAGTCTTGAATTTACGAGATTTCTTATTCAAAGAATGTTGTAGATGAAATAAATGTTTGATATCAGATGTATCTTCTTCATTGTTTTCTTCTATCATTTTTACAGGTTTCTTTTTAATCAAGTCAAGTTCATCGTCCTCATCGTCTGAATCAAGTATAGCAAGTTTTCTATGCTTTCGTCGTTTTGGTGGGAAATCATCATCATCATCATCATCGTCGTCGCTTTCACCACTGTCTGAATACGGTACAATTCTCTTCGACATTTTGTTAGAGACTAATTGAAAATGGGTGACATCCATGAGTTATATAACAGTTGTCTGTCATACTCCTATAAAAGAAGGGTGATTATCAGTACTGGTTATCATACAGTCTTAACTATTCAGAGTGATAACATCATTAATTCAGCATGGCTAGAAATATGGCAAGAATGTATGTGTACGTAAACGCATATACACATGAATATGAGATCACTAACATACCAACAACTTACCCGATCAGACATGTGGGGGCATACGTTGGATCTTTTGCTTCTTTCCAGAAAATAGAGGACGATGAATACAGAATTGGTAAACACAGAGTATTTGACAGAATCAGTATCGACGACATGTATGGACCAAATGGAAAAAAAACCAATTTCTGTTTTATCTGTCACAAAGAAGATCACTGGGCCAGTAAATGTCCAGAGAAAGATAATCAGATTGCAAAATATCAGTTTGTGTATGTAAACCCACACACTCATGATATCACCATGCAGTCAGCCCTTTATCGCACACCTATAGTGAAGCAAGACATGATTTTTGTTGGAGCTTTTACATCTTTTTGCAATGACTATAATCGATATTGCTTGAGAACTTACCAACAAAAATGGAACTCTACTTCAGTTAAAAAAACACCAGACATCATGGATCAAGTAACGCAAACAGATCAACCCGATAAAAAAACTGTCGTGGATCAAATAACACAGTCAGAGAAATCCAATGAAAAAACTGTCGTAGATCAAATAACACCATCAGATCAATTCAATGAAAAAATGGATGCTCAAACCGATGAAAAAACAAAGTTGAAGAAACAGAACTGCTTTATCTGCAAAACAGACAAACACAAACAGAAAATCTGTCCAGATATTGTGGTAAAAACAATCAACCCCAGGAAACGGAAAAGTACCACAGAGACCGAAGTTCCAACGAAGAAAAAAAAGGGGAATTGACATTTTCATTTTTTCAAAATGTAAAATATAAGTGACATCTTTTTTTTTTGAACTGTTTTTGTTTCTCTCATTGTGTATAGACATTCACTTTCATTGTGTATATTTTATCTTAAGATGAAATAAAAGTTCAAAAAAATACATTATGTTTTTTTTCATAATCCAAATAGTAAAAAAATGACAATTTGAAAAGTTAAAAACTTTCCTAGATATTTGGTAGTCCTAAAAAGGACTTTTTTCTGCTTAAGTCATCTTTTAATAATTTCCAAAAGATGACTTTAAGCAAGGATATTGCTTAACAATATTACCTCGCCAAGCACAGTTCATTGTTGGAGGTATGAACTCCGACAAATCAGGGTAGAGATTACCCATCTTCACTGCAGGCTGCCTAGTATGGTAATCATACCCTCGTCTTAAATAGAATGCAACCATAATCTGCTCAATATCTTTCTTTAGCTCCTTCATTTTCTTATCTGATTTCTTTTCACAGCCAAACAGCCGACGGAAGAATTTCACTATGCGGATCATAGTTGAAGAATAGAATTTCAAATTGAAAGAATGGGTATATAAATGATAATTTCATGACCTACTAACCTACTGACCTAAGTTAATAAATCGTCAAAGTAGAAAAAAACATTATGTTTAAAAAAAAAAAAAAGGGACCTACTGACCCACTGACCTATTTCTTTAAATCTTTAAAGATTTAACACAAAGGTAGTTTAGATCACGTCCGCGCTCAATAGTATAAAACCACGCTAAAGTTATTTCATTTTCACTAAATCATGGATCAATTCCGAGATCAGGTAGCTTTGATGGCAGCTCAGCTGAAAGCTATTAGCGATCAGATGGAGCTGCTTCAAATCCAACTGAAGTACACGGCGGAGAAGAAGGCAGAGTGTTGGATCGTGGACGAGGAGGCGCCGTATACGCCATGCAACTCCCCGAAGATGGTCTAACACACTATCCCGGAGACTGAGAATTGGGATGATGACGATGAGCCACCATTCAACCCATCTTCGGGGTATTCAGATACGGCCGTAAAGCGGATCGTCAGGCGGGCACGTACAATGTGTCCTGCCTGTCGAAAAGTTGGGGGCTGTGAACATTAGTTCTACAACAACCCCCAAAACAAAATGCCCTTTTCAGGGCAACCAGAGAACTAGAAAGTTCAACTTTCCTTCAATTTGTCAGTATACATAAACAGAAAACAAATCAGTCCTATCATTTAAAGTCTTGAACTCATAGGGGAAAGACTGATACAACAATCAACAATGTTCAGACAAAAAGTAATGATGTTCTATAAACAGAAGACCGTTTATCTAGAAAACTGTTTTAGATGTAAAAAAATCAAATATTGTTATATGATTTCTCTCGAGGATATATGTATTTCTTGTTTTGAAATCATAAAGCGTAGAATTCTGCACATGGATCCAAAAATGATGACATCATAGACAAAGAAAAAAAACAAAATGCCCTAGAGAAACAGAGAACTAGAAAGTTCAACTTTTCAAATTGTCATTTAAAGTCTTGAACTCATAGGGGGAAGATACAACAATCAATAACAATGTTCAGACAAAAAGTAATGATGTTTAAACAGAAGGCCGTTTATCTGGGGTACTGTTTTAGATGTAAAACAATCAAATATTGTTATATGTTTTCTCTCAAGGATATATTTTCACAGGAGTTGTGTAATTCAGAGGACTATATATGTATTTCTTGTTTTGAAATCATAATTCGTAGAATTCTGCACATGGATCCAAAAATGATGACATCATAGACAAATAATGATGTTATCGTAAAACAAAAGTGACGTCATGTATCACACTTCGCTTAGCGTTTACTGAGAAAGGCCACATTTTACATTTGACTTTCAAAGAGTAAAGACGTGTATTCTGTGAGAGAAAATGGAATTCAACTTGAACGATTTTCTACAACCAGACACTGGTATCAACGATTTGTTGTCACAGGCTATGACAATGAGCATGAAAGAAGAGAATTATCAACCCGTTGAATATCACCCCGTTGTTCAACAGCCATGCGATGATTTAAAGAACATCTTTGAGGAAATGCAGAAATCTACAGTACAACAGCCAACCGATGATTTAAAGAACATCTTTGAGGAAATGCGGAAGATTAACAGCAGTCAGAAATCTACATTGAACACGGTTGTTACAGAGTTGAAGACATTCAACAAAATACTGGAGGAATTAAAATCTTTGAACAAGAACGTTAACATAATGTGGAGAGAATAGCGGATCAATGAACAGGCTGTATCTCTACACTGGTAAAGGTACCAATTCAGTTTGACGTTAACAGTAATTCGTTGAAAGATTTGATAGAACAGATCACCACTATTATGAAACAGAGAAGCGTTTCACCATCATCTTGTAAAAGGAAATCAACAGATGAAACTCCAAAACAACCACGTAAAAAGGTATGTGAGGAGTCATACAGAATTCAAACAGTTACTGGGAAAGGCGAACATTCCTATAACATTGACAAGATCAAGATTCAGAAAGAGAAAACCCAAAAACAACCACGTAAAAAGACATGTGAGGAGACATACAGAATTCCGACAGTGAGTGGAAGAGGTGCACATTCCAAGCACATTGACAATTGTAAGATCCAGAAGAGAAAATAGTAGATTGTCTATAAGATCACAACACCCCCAACAGCCCTTTTTAGGGCTACCAAATATCTCGAAAAGTTTTCAACTTTTCAAATTGTCATTGTGTATATTTTATCTTAAGATAAAATAAAAGTTCAAAAAATACATTTTTGTTTTTTTAAATCTCTTTGCAAAAAAATTGATGAAAAACATGTAAATGCAGTAGTTCGTATCCCACAGCTTTTCATAGAATAACGTTCAGTTATTTCATTGGTCAAGCTTAATTCTGAGTCAAAAGTAGGTAAATCCGACCTATCGGTATAAATAGCAGAACGTCATTTCATTCCATACACTTTTCGATATCAAAATGGAATTATGCAGAGGCGTGTTAAAAGTCTCCATTGATTTAATTGACGTTGGCCGTAGACTGTATAATATATTTACTGAATTATACGTTAATCGGAGACTACCTCGGGAAATTGATACAATTCGTTATCCAGATGGGATGTATTTAGTCAGAGTGATGATAGCAAAAGCTACTTATGAGTTCTGTCTCCTTGCAGTTCTCATAGGTACTTCACTGGGTAATTGGTATGTCAATGCCATTCGACGTTAACACCCCAACAAAACAAAACGGTCCTTTTTAGGGCCACACCACATACTTAGAAAGTTCAACTTTTTCAAATTTGTCATTGAAAAACGACTAAGTCCACGGTTTATCATATCAAGGAGACGAATTACCTTTCAAAGGAGGGTAGACCGGCCCGGTTGCAAAGCGGGCCGGTCTACCCTCCCTTACCTTTTTCCCCAGTGGGCCGGTCTACCCTCCTTTGGAGACGAATTACCTTTCAAAGGAGGGTAGACCGGCCCGCTTGCAAAAAATCATGTCTTTTTTGACCGGGCCGGTTCCCCCTCATACCTTTACTCTTTAAATCCCTTTTAAAAGGAGGGTAGACCGGCCCGCGGGCCGGTCTACCCTCCTTTGGAGACAAAATACCTTCCAAAGGAGGGTAGACCGGCCCGCTTGCAAAGCGGGCCGGTCTACCCTCCCTTACTACTATTGTACATTTTAATATTGGCTGGGTTTTGAAGCTAAAACGGTAACTAGTGAATCTCGTAGGCCTTGCACGAATGCAGAATCGAACCTTGTGGGAGCAATTCTGTCGGCGCTACACATGTTAAACTTTTTTTTAAAACTCAAACGGGGTGCAAATTCGGGAAATCGAACCAGTATCAACCAGCCTGAACAGTCGAAGCTCCGCTAACTCAAGCTGTATTTATCAGCCGTAAAACTAATCGTTTTGGCAATTCTGGCTTGCCTGAACTGTCTTTACGGACAAGCTTGATTTATGTACGAACATATTGTCTTGAAATGTTATCCTTCGCTTGATTTGTCAAGTACTGCGACTCGAAGCTAGATCGGGACATCGGTTGCAGCAGGCTTAACCCTCTTACTCGAACAGGTGCAAATTCGGGAATTTGTTGGGAAAATCTCAACTTGGACCGTCGGCGCAAAACATGTCAGGATGTCGGCAAAACTCTTTACTCAAGCACGTCGGGTACACATCCTTGAAATCATAACGAGTATCAATCAGCTGGAATAGCCGGAGATCCGACAACTCTGGCTGTATTAATTCTGTCGAGCATGAACTGTCTATATGGACAAGTTTGAACCATCTTAAGTATCTGGAAATGATCTGGAAATTTTCATCTTGTCTTAATCCTGTACTTAGTGTGACTCATAGACAAAATCGGCCCAACTCCGGCTGGATTTTGCAGTAACAATCTCTAAATTAAACAGGACGTGTGCAAAGTCGTATCTTAATCAGTTTGGGTGACTTTCACGTGACATGCATCTATGGGCCGCTCAATCCATATATCTCGAAAAAGAGGCTCGCAAGATCGATAATGGGAGCCACACTGTCATAAATCCGGCTGGACGGATGCTAGTTAAACTCTCTAACTCGAACAGGACGGGTGCAAATTCGGGACTTTGTCGGGTAATCCTAACTCCGGCTGGGCATGGCAGCCGGCTGACGTAACTTTTCGAAACAGGACCTCATGCAACATGGAGTATGTTTGAGGCGCTTTCACCTTGCATGCATCAATCAACCGCCCAATCCATCTATCTCGAACAAGAGGCACACCAAAATGAGGGTGGGAGCCACTCTGTCTGCCCAACTCCGGCTGGGATTTTGCAGCAGGCTGCTGTAAATCTGGGTGGAATCTGGCTAGTGTGATTCGGAGCCAGGGTGTGGAACTTTCACCTGATATATATCAGGATGCCAGTTAAACTCTTTAATTCGAACAGGACAGGTGCAAAGTTGGGACTTTGTCGGGAAATCCTAACTTCGGCTGGGCATGGCAGCCAGTTGTCGCAATTTGGAGAAACAGGACCTCATGCAGCACAAAGTAAGTTTGAGGCGCTTTTACCTGACATGCATCAATCAATCGCCCAATCCATCTATCTTGAACAATAGGCACGCTAAAACGAGGTTGGGGGCCACTTTGTCGGCCCATCTACGGCTGGGTTTTGCCATTAATCCGAGTGGAATCGAGCTAGCGTGACTCTGAGCCAGAATGTGTCACTTTCACCTGACATTTGTCAAGATGTCAGTTAAACTATCATATTCGAGCAATAAAAAGCCGGAGTTGGACAGTAGACTTGCCCAAAATGCCAACTTCATCTGAACATTGCAGTAAGCTGCCATAAATCCGGTCGGAATCCGGCTAGTGCGACTCTGAGCCGGAGTGTGGACCTGACACATGTCAGGATTCCAGTTAAACTCTCTAATTCGAACAGGACGGGTGCGAAGTCGGGTATTTGTGGGGAAATCCCACCTTCGGCTGCGCACGGCAGCCGGCTGACGCAACTTGGCGAAATAGGACCTCATGCATCACGTCAGTTTGAGGCGCTTTCACATGGCGTGCATCAATCAACCGCCCAACCCATCTATCTCGAACAATAGGCACGCCAAAAACGAGGTTAGAAGCTACTTTGTCGGCCCAACACCGGCTGGATTTTGCAGCCGGCTGCCATAAATCCGGGTGAAATCCGGCTAGCGTAACTCCGAGCCAGAGTGTGTCACTTTCACCTGACACATGTGAGGATGCCAGTTAAACTCTAATTCGCGCAATATACAGCCGGAGTTAGGCTGAATATTTTCCCAAAATGTTAACTTCATCTGAACATTGTAGCCAGCTGCCATAAATCCGGGTGGAATCCGGCTAGTGCGACTCGGAGCCATAGTGTTGCACTTTCATCTGACACATGTCAGGATGCCAGTTAAACTCTCTAATTCAAACAGGACGGATGCAAAGTCGGGACTTTGTCGGCAAATCCCGACTCCGGCTGGTAATGGCAGCCGACTGACGCAACTTGGCGAAACAGGACTTCATTCAACAGAAAGTCAGTTTGAGATGCTGTCATCTGGCATGCATCTATCAACCACCCAATCCACCAATCTAGAATAATAGGCACGCCAAACCGAGGGTGGGAGCCACTACGTCGGCCCAACTGCGGCTGTTTTTATTACTCGAATTAACCTGAATCCTGCAAAACCCAGCCTGAGTTGGGCCGACAGATTGGCTCCCACCCTCGTTTTGGCGTGTATATTGAACACTGGCTACACAGATGTCTGTAAATACAGAGAAAGCATACTATTTCAAGATATAACACGATCTGCATATAAGTAAAACAACAATCTAAATAAGGTTAGCTATATGGACTTACATGTCCTGTTATCATGGAGAATATATATTGAAATGTATAGAGGTATTTGTTAACAGTCATGTATTTTATGCAAGTAACATTTGGAATAATGTTGCTTTTAAATGTTGTTGTTAGTAGACATGTATTATTTAAGTTGTTATCTCCCGCCAAATGGGTTATTGGTTTGGCATATTATATCCAAAGCCATATTCAAGGCATGGTTGAATTGATATTATTTTAACATCATTCATAATTAAATGTCAGAATGCATGTTTTATATGTGATGTTCGGTTTTAAAATGCTTCAGGACTTCACGTCTTAAAGAGTGCAGCTGAGAAATGTTATAATCATTAAGTTGTAGATTAATTATATACTTCATTACCATAAATTGTTATCAATTGAAAGGGGAAGACATCTAGTAACAAGAGATGTCCGCAAGACGGCATGCTCGACTATTTGGCCATGTGATACTATCGTCAACAGATGTTACTGAGATAGTGGCTTGATAGTATAGAACTATAACTCAAGTTGGATAAGTCTTGTTTGAATAGCATCTACTGTTTGAGAGAAAATGCCTTGCATGCATAACTTTAACCCAAATTTTTAACTTCAACAAGGGCCATAATTTATAATAAATTCAGTCAGGAGTTACCTCACCTGATTGTTTGATACCTTTTAAAGACTATATTGAAATCTAAATAAATCCCTGAGTGGTTATGGTTACTGAGGTATGTGCATGATAGTACCATGCATGCAAAACTTTAACCAAATAATTTTCAAAGTCAAACAATGGCCATAATTTGTACTTAATTCATACAAGAGTTATATTACTTGACTGTCTGACACCTCTGAAGACATGAATGAAGTTTCAAGTCAATATCATTAATGGTTGCTGAGATATATCCATGAAAGTACCTTGCATGCAAAACTTTAACCAGAATTTCTAAGTGAAAAAAGGGCCATAATTTGCATTATATGCTGGAAAGAGTTATCAAACTTGATTATTTATATAGGTGTGATAGTTGGGAAGTGTTGAATAAAGTTTCAATGCAATACATCAAGTAGTTACTAGGATATGGATTCTTAATATCGTTGCACGCACAACTTTAACCAGAATTCCTAAGTCAAAAAGGGGCTGTAACTTGTAGTAAATGCAGGATAGATATATCAAACTTAATAATCTACATAAGTGTGATGGTTGAGAAGGGTTTGTTTAATGTTTCAATGCATTGTATTCATTAAAACAGAGATATGGACACTTAATGTAATTGCACGCAAATCTTTAACAAGAATTTCCAAGTCCAAAAAGGGGCATAATTGTGTTAAATTCTGATATAGAGTTTTGGGAATTGTCCTGCAAAGTCATTTAATGATGTCCAACAAGAGAAAGTTGATGCAACGCATCAATGTCGCCGGATATCCATAGTGCGGTTATGCATAACACTAACATTATAGTAGTTGAATATACAGTTATCAACTGAGGGGCATATTGGAACATCAGGGGTGGGGTCAAGTGAAAATGTATCATAACTTGCATTGTTTTGTCAACGAAGTCAATGATAATTGAAGCCTTTCATTGTTTATGATCAATCTCCATTCCAAAGTAGGTTGACCATACACTCAACCACCTAATTACAGTGCTTTCATTAAGGAATAATTATAAGATTTGTGAATACCACATACACTTTTCAAGATGTTTGTCAGAATATTTGAATTTTATTATTTTTCAATAAAACCACAAAACAGACAATTTAGGATTTGCATGCAATAGCACGTCATTTTACATTTCCTCTATTAAAGTCTACCGTGGACACCTTTGCAGCAATCTACTTTTAAAACAATGAGATAAGGGTTAAATCGCTGAAGACATGAGTTTTCTCTTTTTCTCAAAATGATATTTGGCATCCTAATTATATCATACTTTAACAAATGTTGAAATGTAGTCCAATATTTATAAATTAGACCACCTTCGAAATATAATATCAACTAAACAGTTAAATCTCATTGAAATTGTTGTATAATTTAAACTTAATTTCGAACATAAACTGAGCCCTACAACATGTTAATTTATTTTAATTCTTTCCTTCCCTTTTATAATGAAAATAACAAACTACTCATGTTTTAAAATTATATTATATTGTGTCAATGATGCATAACAATATGTAGATCGGAAGCAATATGCCTTTAGGGAATTAAATGACATATTTAAAATTGTCAAGGACGAAATAATTTTGTACGAAAGACCCGATTCTTTCTTATTTGCAGAGGTGTCGTTCTTGAAACTCTCTTTATAGGCAGATAGTGTTCGTTCAAAGTATTTTTTTCTATTAAAACCAGTTTTATCTCGGTTTGTTCTTTTATTCATTTGTTTCGAACCAAATAAACATTTTAAATCACCTATGATTTACTATTTGTAAGTGAGTGTAAAGAGCGGCTCTCTGCAAAGGAGATTGATCTACGCAGTTGGTATTCGCGAGTATGTAAACAAATTTTAGACTGTGCGACGTAAAGGTTTGTAGTTATCGCAATTTGATTACACGTAGTATATAGTGTAAAATAAAGTATACCAGTCTAGCTTATAGGGACTGTTTTGTCTTCGTAAATAAAACAAAAAAACATAAATGCGAGTCAAAATAAAGAGACTGAAAATACCTAAATCATCGGAATATTTTTTCATTTTAGATATGTCATTACTTAGTGTTTTTAAACAAACACAATTGTAATATGTTCAAGACATCTAAATGTATTTCTTTCTAATAATAATCCCCCCTCCCATGTCATTTCCGAAAACCTATTGAAAATAGAAGTCGCGGGCTTCTGCCCGGCGACTAATAAGTGTGGGAAGTTTTAAAGCAATAGCATCTGTAGTTTATGAAAAATATCCTTGCATGCAAAAATTTAACCAACATTGCTAAGTCTAAAAAGTGGCAAAATTGTGTCAAATCTGATATAGAGTTATGGAACTTGTCATGCAAGGTCATTAGATGATGTCCAATAAGTGTGTGAAGTTTCAAAGCAATATCATCTGTGGTTTTTGAGAAAAAGCCTTGCATGCACAAATTTAACCAACATTGCTAAGTCTAAAATGGGGCATAATTGTGTCAAATCTGATATAGAGTTATGGGACTTGTCATGCAAGGTCATTAGATGATGTCCAATAAGTGTGTGAAGTTTCAAAGCAATAGCATCTGTGATTTTTGAGAAAAAGCCTTGCATGCAAAACTTTAACCAAAGTTGCAACCCCGACGCCGACGCACAAGTTACTGTAATAGCTCTCATATTCTTCAAATAGTCGAGCTAAAAATGCAAGGTCTTTGTTACTTAGAAATTTAACACTTTCCCATATACGACACATCTGCAGCAGTTGACTTTGAAAACATCTTGGAAAAAATATGGAAATTCTATGAATGAAAGAACAATGTTTGATTAACACTGAGAACATTGTGGCAAAAGGAAAAAAGTTGTTCAAAAGTTGTCTGCTGCAGAGGATTAAAAAAGCGTCTATTTGTGGGAAAGGGTTAAGTATGCTTGTCATTATCTATTTTTGTTACCATCAAAAACAGATTTGTCATGATGCATTTAAGTGTACTATTCTTTATATATCAGGGATCAGTAAATCATAAATTCTTACCATTACAGTATTAGGATACTTAGAACATATTTATGTATTTATACTTTTTACATTTTTAACATAAACATTTTTGCAGAAGATATTTGCACATTTCAGATATTTAACCCTTCACCCCATGTAGAGGCTTTCAGATGACATTGCTACAGACATCTTTTGAAAACATTTTGACTGAAGTAGAACTTACTCAAAACAGGGACACTATATGATCCCAATTTTTACTATATTGCTTCTAAATTTTGAGATTGTGATTTTAAGTTTTAACTCAAAGGGTAAAGTAAGAAATGTAATGAAAAAACATAGAATGCAACAGTGCGGCTGACATATTTTACCTGTTATGTTACTACATATGCATGATTATTTTTGTTAAAGAAATCCTGTTTAAACCATACATTTTTCACCATTATCCTTATACACCCAGTTTATTAAAGTATGAATTGAACATTTCCAGGTCTCCTCCTCCATCCCCAAATGTTGAAAACATTATGTAATTAAAGGTAAACTAACTCATAATGAGCTATTCTCCATTTGCTACAATGTATTGATCAACATACAAATTCCACTGTTATTAACATTTTAATAAATTTTGACTATTAACATGTAAATATTAGCAAATAATCACAAATTAAGATAGTCTGCCCCAAAAACCTGTCAATTGATAAAGATGTCTCTTTAAAATACATATGGACAAAGATTATTTATAATCGTAAAATAGACTAGATTGTTTTAAAACTCCCAAGTTTTAAAGAAAGTTCAAAACAAACAAAAAACATGATCAAATGCAATTATTAATTACATTTTCCAATACATGTTCAAAATAATTCGTTAACGGTACTTTCGGTACTTTGATTGAATTAACCATCGTTATACTATTTTCGGTGCGTACGTTAGATAATAGTAAAATAAATGAAGACCAAGATGAGATAGCAAGCTAATCTCGGTTTGCACTGTTTTCGAAGTTATCTAATATTATGCACAGAATTCGAAGTATAAGGTGTAAGTAAGTAAAAGTCCTTTATATATACAGAAAGCACATTAAGATTAAGTACATGGTTAAGTCTCACAGAAATATCACGGTTTATATTGTTTGCGACTCCGTTCATAAAACGTCGATTGTACCTTCCTCCAGATCCATGGTGTACTTGCTACCAATGTCTGGTCATCAAGAACGAGACTCATTCCGCCGGACTTGTTCTTCACAACATCGAGATGTACTTGATCATTAGCCATGTTTCGAGTATGATATATAATCAATAAATGATACATTTTCCTTAATGTTTCAATTCAATTAATGCTCTAAAAGTCTGTTCATTCTTTTGAGAATTAAAAGCATTTTTTTGTTAGTGGTTTGTTTTGTCGAAAAAGCATACAACAATCATTCCGCCACATTGTTCTTTACAAAATCGAGATGTACTTGAGCATTAGCAATGTTTCGAGTATGATATATATAAACAATACATGATACCTTTTCCTAAAAGTTTCAATGCAATTTAGTCTATTCCTTTCTGTTTGTGAAATAAACGCATTTATTTATTAGCGCTTTGTTTTGTCAGTAAAACATTCAAAAAGTAAAAAAAAAATCGGAAAAATATAGAATAAATATATATTTTCATGTTTGGGAAAAGAATGAAGGGAATAAGTAAATTCAATTACTCAAATATATTTGAATGTTTGTGCAAACAGTTAAGAATCCATGTGCAATATACTTGAACAAAGGATGGATAGCGGGATAGGTAATAATGTCATCTTGGAATAGACAAAATAACAGGACTGTATTCTCACATTTCCCTTACCCCTCTTCAAGACTCCGCATTAAGGGTAAATAGCATTTTCAAAATGTGGGATAATCGGGAAGACACCCAAGCCATGATGATTGGTAAAAAACATGGCATCCAAAGAGCGGGGCTGTTTTGCCTCATATGACTATACTTAAACAAATATTTTCTTCCAAAGGAATCAGACTGATTTTCAAAACAATTGTAAACATGTTCCTTGGGAGACCCTCTGCCTGATTCATTCAAGCCATATTAATTTGTCAAAAGACATGGCCACCAGGGGCTGGGGATGTTTTACCCTTTATGCCAAGAGTGTAAGATGTAGAAAATTATCACCAAAGAAAATAAATGTCTGATTTTGAAATACTAACTGCTATAATTATGAACATTTCTTTGGTATCCTTCTAAGTCATATTAATTTGACAAAAGACAGACAGCATAAGGTGTGTGGATCATTTCGCTTTGGGGCAGTGGCGCTACACTGGTCCTCTTTGGCCTTTTGTGTTAGCTTAACTGGCCACAAAATGAGCTATTGTGCTTGGCATAACAAATCGCATTGCATAACTCAGATGAATCATCCAGGGCCATCATGGCACTGTCTTTAAAAAATGTCTGGTGCTAAATTGTCAGCAGTGGGAAAGGGTTCAAACGAAAGTCAAAAGGAAAGAGAAAATTTAAATCAAAGTACTGAAAGTACTGAAAAGCGGGGGATGTTGACTCTAAAGTGTAAACAAGATTTTCCTTCAATTTGACCTAGTGACCTATTTTTTTACCCAACATGACCCATGTTAGAACTTGACCTAGATATCATCAAGAAAAACATTCTGATAAAGTTTCAATGTGCTCAAGCTAAAAATGCAGAGTGTTAACAAGATTTTCCATCATTTTGGCCTAGTGACCTAGTTTTCAACCCTGCATGACCCATATTCAAACTTGACATAGATATCATTTAGATAGAATTCTGACAAAATTTCAAGCTGCTGTGGCCACAAAAAAAAATTGCTTCTACAGAGTTAACAAGATTGTCCTTTTTCTGACCCATATTCGAACTTGTCCTGGATATCATTAATACAAACATTCTGAAACAAAATGCGTTCTCTAGAGTGTTAACAAGCTTTTCCTTCAATTTGACCTAGTGACCTACTTTTTGACCCATCATGACCCATGTTCGAACTTGACCTACATATCATCAAGACAAACATTCTGATAAAATTTCAACATGCTCAATTTGGCCTAGTGACCTAGTTTCTGACCCAATATGACCCATATTTGAACTTGACTTACATCATCAAGACAAACATTCTGATAAAGTGTCAACATGCTCCATTTGGAAATGTGGCCTCTAGAGTGTTAACAAGATTTTCCTTCAATTTGACCTAGTGACCTATTTTTTTTTACCTCAAATGGCCCAGTTTCGAACTGATTTGATGGAGATGAATGTTCTGATAAACTTTCATGAAGATCCGATGCAAAATGTAGCCTGTAGAGTGTTAACAAGGGAAAATGTTGACGATGCACGACAGCCGTATTTCCGTATTTTTCATTGCAGTGATTTTCTCAAAAGGTTTTTGAGCTACCCGCTTTCAAGCTACTCGTTTTCCATATATTTAAAAGAAACATTTAAGATCCTTATGTCTAACTTATATTTCTAAATTATGTATACAACTTCATGGATTAACTTTACATTGTGTACGTTTACTTTGTATATTGTGCATACTGTTAGCTTGTTGTGAAACGTATTAACTGATCCCTGGACAATCAAGTGATTTGAAAAAACAGAGGGCAGCACAAAAAAAAATACAAATTTACACTTCCTGAAAGCTGGGCATAAAAATATACGGAGGTATTCAGTATAGCCCCGCATAAAATCTAACATTAAGCTTTTTGCAAAATATCCTGCCTTAACCCTTTCCCACATACAACATATATGAAGCAGAAAAAATTGAAAACTTCAGCAAAGTCTTTTGGAAAATGTACATAAATTAAAATGAAGTTATTGAATAGAGCTGAAAACATTGTGGCAAATGGTGAAACTGCTCATTATGCTACACTTTCTTTTCTGCTGCAGTTGCACAGAAAAGTGTCTTCAAGAGATGAAAGGGTTATTTTTTCTCCTTTTTCCACAATGCTTTCAACTCTATTCAATAATTAAACTATCATTAAAGATATTACTATATTATTTTCTTAGATGTTTTCAAAATCGTCTGCTGCAGATTTGTGGTATCTGCTGCCTAACCATATTCCTTGATACACTTATTATTCTCTATGAAGAAAATTAGCAGTTCAACATAGAGTAGAAAATATTGTGCATTTTAACCGTTTCCTAAATACTTCAATTCTGCAGCTGACAACTTTGAAAGCATCTAAGCAAATACACAGAAAATCTTTATAAATGAAGGTTTAATTACTAAAAAAGTTGAAAACATTGTGGCAAAAGGAGAAATTGCTGGTTTTGAGCAGATTCTCCTTTATTCACAATATTTTCAAAAGTCGTCTGCTGCAGAGGCGTCAGAAAGGGTCTATATGTGGGAAAGGGTTAAGAAGTTTGATCAAGTTATCTGAACCAGGGAATTGGTTAACAATTTATCATATACTACATGTTTACAGCAGACAACTTTGACACATTTGAGGCAAAAATATGAAAGCTCTTTATGAAGAATGTATAATAAGTGAATTGAGTCGAAACATTGTGGCAAAAGGAGAGATTGCTCATTAAACCAATTGCTTGGATATGTCAACTGCTGCAGATGAGTTAATATTTGTCTGCATTTGGGATATAGGTAATTTCTGAACCACAATACATCTTGTCCAGCAACATATACCCATTCCCTGATGATAATCACATTTTGATATAGGTAATTTCTGAACCACAATACATCTTGTATCTAATCCAGCAAAATATACTCATTCCCTGATGATAATCACACTTTGATATAGGTAATTTCTGAACCACAATACATCTTGTATCTAATCCAGCAAAATATACCCATTCCCTGATGATAATCACACTTTGATATAGGTAATTTCTGAACCACAATACATCTTGTCCAGCAACATATACCCATTCCCTGATGATAATCACATTTTGATATAGGTTATTTCTGAACCACAATACATCTTGTATCTAATCCAGCAAAATATACTCATTCCCTGATGATAATCACACTTTGATATAGGTTATTTCTGAACCACAATACATCTTGTCCAGCAAAATATACTCATTCCCTGATGATAATCACACTTTGATATAGGTTATTTCTGAACCACAATACATCTTGTATCTAATCCAGCAAAATATATCCATTCCCTGATGATAATCACACTTTGATATAGGTTATTTCTGAACCACAATACATCTTGTATCTAATCCAGCAAAATATACCCATTCCCTGATGATAATCACACTTTGATATAGGCTTCGATACATGCCTTATTGGATTTACCGTTGATGTGCCCAGTTGTATCAGAACCAGTTAAAGCGTGCCACTTTGGCAAGGCACTTGCCTTGTTTGATCATAGAGCATCGTAAATTGGTTTCAACATTATAACTCGGCGTCGTTCACCTACACCCATCACCATTGATCCTGTACAACAGCCATAGCGTCAATTATGAGGCACGTGTTTGTGTAATGATTAGGTATTGGAGCTGCATCAGGAACATCTGTTGGAAGCTTTTCAATTATAGCAATCACTTTACTTTTGTCTACAGTTTGATGAACTGAACCATCTAATTTCATGAGTACACGGTTAGATACGGAAAACTCGTAGTTACCAATCACATCTTCAAGATCGATCTGACGAGATGAACGTGCAATGATGAGCAATCTTGACATTAGACCTGCAGATGCACGAATCGTCAGTACTTCAGATTTGGCTTGCAGCTTCAATACCTTCGTGGTGGCATTCCAGAAAATGTTCTTACATTTTGTAATTTTATCCCATAGGTTGGAATCTCCACATATCCGTTCCTCAACAAATGACTTCATAGCCGATGATCCTTGTTTTTCAAAGGCTAATATGCTTTGCTTGGCAGATTTGGGGAAATCTCCTTTGTCATGAGCTTATACATGTCTTGTTCATTTGATGTAAAGACGTTACATGGAGCCAGTGCATCATGTAGCTTTGTAATGGCCCGCTCTTGTCTAATTACTCTTGGCTGATTGAGGCAGTGATGTACTGATCTAGCCTGGTTTGCAATACCAACCATCGTCTCTGCTTCAGTAGCAATTCGTGCAAGTTCTGGAGCACACATACAAAACTTGAGAAGTGTAGCTGGCGATTGTGTGATACCGTTGATAGCACCTTGGCCGTTCATATTTTTGTTTTGTGGCTCCTGATGTTCGATGTGTTGACTGTAAATCCTCCTAAAGCAAAGCAACTCCAGGTTTCTGGGTCAGTTGTCTGCAACTCATACATCCGTGCAACATATTCCGGAATGTGCTGGGCATAATCATGCCGATTATACACAAAGAAGTAAGCACACAGTTTCTCAAGAGAGGACAGATGTAGAAGCCAGTCACCCTGTCGTGTGGCTCGTTGAAACTGCAACAGAGTCATTACTTGGTGCATGTAATTGCGTGCACATTGAAACATTGCAATTTCAATATGTCTGGCATCAAAGTCAGCTAGCTGCTGCTTGAGATCGAGGGACTCGATAACAATATGTAATATTTTTGAGTGCGTCTTTGACACCCTGTTTCGATTCACATGCAAGTGACAGGATTTCACAACTAGCTTCTAGAGATTTGCGTGTGTCGGGTCGTTCGGAAAAGAAAGCCTCAAGCCAAAGGTCGAATAACACTTGTAGTGTTATCTCATGTGCCTCAATCGCTCTACTGTAATGGTTGCCATTAATAATTTGCTAAACGGTTACAGTGCTATACATGTCAGCTTCGACCAATGCCTCATCTATGGAAAGCTCCAGGACACACAATTCATCTGTTCGTGTACTGAGGATCCAGGTACTCTAACTTTAAGACACGCTTATTAAATGTAACAATTAGTCTCCTGTTGTCGCCTGATACCAGATCATTCAACCTACATAATTGATCCAGCGTTGTCATTAATGTAGGCCACTCCTGTGGTGGAGCATTGATGATTTGAAGTGAATACACGTTGTCAACAGTCACAGGTGACTGCTGGTCAGATGGCGAACTGTTCAGAAGTGAATTGTATGCCTACCACACCGGTATTTGCTAATTGTCACCGTTTTCTGATTCATTATTTACAGCTGCACATTCGACAGGAACAGTTAACACTGTCTGAGTTGTCGTTGTGACAGCATCTAGCTCGAGATTAGGGATATCATTAAGTACAATAGCCTCCATCGGAATTGTTATCTCGTTGGAGACATCAGTTTATTCCGTAATGTCTGAAGGTATCGGTACTCTAGATGCATGCTTCGACGTTCGATTGAAGTACCTTGCAACCATCCATGTCATATCAATCTTGAGTGCATTTTCAAATATTTCTTTATGACCTCCGACTTCGTAAGATCGGTAGCACGGACTACTGGCTGGTTTTGTGCCTTCTATGTTGTATTTGCTAATCTTGATGCATGTATATGGAATGTCTACAAGTGCGCCAGGTGATACCGTAGAGGTCAAGTGGCTCTACTAATGACTCGCCAACACCAACTGATTGGAAAACACTTGATGCCATTGCATGGAAACTGTTCTTTCCATCACTGGTGTCCACCTTTTTGTCCACATTGTCTGCGCTTACGCACATATTGCTTGCCTTTTCACAATACCAAATGGCACAAATACACTATATGATATACCAGCACCGCATAATAGCTTTCTGACTCCGACAGTTGTGGTACATCCATAGAGAAAGACCTACCGAAAATGGACTCTTAAACTGTCGACGGAACATCGATGGTGCAGCCTCACTCTTGGTGTTATGTGTCACTTGTTTTGTAGTTTTAAATTCCTGTATGATACTTTGCGATATGATCACACATGATTTGTGCATGTCCTGAGTCCGTGACTCTGTAGTGGCTACCTTAGATCCCTGCACGATCCATTTACTCATCATCATCAGCTCTATGGGAATTCCATGTTCACTCGAATCTTCTAGAGACCCTTTAAATGTCCAGCTTTTCTCTTTTCTGACATTTGTTATCGCCCGCCTTATAATTTTGGCACTCTTTAAGATTGTTGTTAGATCACCCCTAATGTCTTGTTCAGTCCTAGCTAAATCGACAGCTTCGCGGCCAGATTTATTTGAGCACAGAATACCTGGTAAATTACCTCGATGTTCAGATAAGACAATGTTTGGTAATTTCTGCATAATCTTTGTTATCGGTTTCCGCCGTGGTATTAATTCGTCAAGAAAACCATGCTTATTCATCATATCTATGTACAATGTCTCTGCATGAACTGTAGTGATGTACCAGATTCAATGCGCTCTGATAAGTTATCATGAAACTCAATCTCTGCTAAAATAAAGGCTGTTGAGTATTCAACATTGGGGGGAACAACACATTTTTCAGGTCCTTGAACATAGATTTTGCATGCTGTAGTTTTGCAGCTTTTATGGTAGACAATATCCTTAGCAAGGAAATTGTCCCATGCTGTAATGTTTGCTGTATGTACCTTCCATTGGGGATTGTTACTATTATTACGATTTCTCTGATTGATTTGCCACAGTTTTGACTTTGGCAAGCATGTAAAGTTTCCTTTGATTTGTTAGTGTCATTTCCACAGCAGACAAAAACAATTCTGACTAACAATTGTCAATGTTACTCTTGTTGGTGGTGTTTGCGTAACAGGTGCGGTGCCATTGAACTCCGCTCGAATGGAGATCACTTCCGGTAAGTCCTCTAAGTCTCTGTGACACTGGAATATTACCATACTCAGATCTCCTTTTAACACTGAAGACATATGTATCCACTGAAGACACATCTTGTGGTTTACTCAGTTTATCATTATATTTAATTTCTTGACACTGTATACAAAGCGTGAAATCAGTGGGTTTGATCTTCGCAGGTAACTCATCGACATTCATGACATTCATGGCTTACCTGAAAATAGATATATAGATAAATATATAAATAAAGTACATATGGAGACAAGCTGTCACTGGACGTGGGATTCTATGACATATAGGAGGTGAGATATAAAAAAAATCCAGATTTCTGCATGGCGGCAATCTTGGATCCCAATATGGCCGCCAAGGCTGTCTGCTGACACTATCTGTAAACATGGAAATGGGTTCCTTGACCCTGAAAATGTGGGTGTAGACACCAAAATCATGAATTTATGTTGTTTATAGGCCGAGATATGGTGGATAGTATGTTTCAATGGCGACCATTTTGAAATCCAAGGTGCCGCTGTTGGGGGATTATGACAAATTGCCAACATTGGTTTTCATGTTCCCCGATAGTCTAAAACTGATCCCTGAAAGTTTCAAAGAGTATACCAAAAATTACATATGGAACACATTTTTGCTACACAAGCCTATGGACTATAAGGGGCATTTTGAATGTTCTAAAATCCTTATTTGACCCTCTTACCCTATGTTGTCAGTACCAAACAAAAATCATCAGTGAGACGATTATTTCGAGTACCTACAACATAGGGTTTGCTTTAATAATAAGAGAGAAATTGTGGGCAAAAGAGCTGAATACCCCTCCTTATCTGGACCTCTGTATCTACTTCTTTCTTTTAGTTTTATTTTACATTTTCTTGATACATAATAATGTTATTTGATATTTGATTTTCTTCATTCAAAGTAAACAGATTATGAAAAGTTTTTGAATATCGATTTCACGCTACACTCAGCTGATTTTAAGGCAGATTCTAAATCCTGACGGTTCCTTTACGGGCCGAGTATTTTCTCCATTTTATCAGCATTTTACTTCTATCGATACTGTTTGTGTTGTCCATCTGAATATGTTCCAGACAAGGTTGCTTTAGTTTAAGAAAACGTCCCAGTTGCTGCCATTTGACTCCAATTCTACTTGCCATTTTTGCAATTTCACCATCCGTTGGTATGCGATCAAAAAGAGTACCTGAAAATAAACAGCTTTGTTTGTTATACGCTGTATCATATGTTTGTATGGTGTTTAACCCTGTATAATGTGTGTGTATGGTGTTATACACTGTATCATACATTTGTATGGTGTTATACGCTGTATCATATGTGTGTATGGTGTTTCACGCTGTATCATACGTTTGTATGGTGTTTCACCCTGTATCATTCGTTTGTATAGTGTTTCACCCTGTATCTTATTTTTGTATGGTGTTTTACGCAGTATCATACGTTTGTATGGTGTTTCACCCTGTAACATATGTGTGTATGGTGTTTTACTCTGTATCATATGTTTGTATGGTGTTTTATCCTGTATCATATGTTTGTATGGTGTTTCACCCTGTAACATATGTTTGTATGGTGTTTCACCCTGTAGCATATGTTTGTATGGTATTTAACGCTGTAGCATATGTGTGTATGGTGTTTTACCCTGTATCATATGTGTGTATGGTGTTTTATCCTGTATCATATGTTTGTATGGTGTTTCACCCTGTAACATATGTTTGTATGGTGTTTCACCCTGTGGCATATGTTTGTATGGTGTTTTAAGCTGTTTCATATGTTTGCATGGTGTTTTACCCAGTATTATATGTTTGTATGGTGTTTTACCCTGTATCATATGTGTGTATGGTGTTTCACGCTGTATCATATGTTTGTATGATGTTTCACCCTGTAGCATATGTTTGTATGGTGTTTCACCCTGTATCATATGTTTCTATGGTGTTTTACCCTGTATTATATGTTTGTATGGTGTTTTACTCTGTGTTATATGTTTGTATGGTGTTTCACGCTGTGTTATATGTTTGTATGGTGTTTTACGCTGTGTTATATGTTTGTATGGTGTTTCACAATGTATCATATGTTTGTATGGTGTTTCAGGCTGTATCTTATGTTTGTATGGTGTTTCACGCTGTGTTATATGTGTGTATGGTGTTTCACGCTGTGTTATATGTTTGTATGGTGTTTCACGCTGTATCATATGTGTGTATGGTGTGTCATCCTGTATTATATGTTTGTATGGTGGTTTACCCTGTAGCATATGTGTGTATGGTGTTTCACGCTGTATCTTTCGTTTAATGGTGTTTCACGCTGTAACATATGTGTGTATGGTTTTTCACGCTGTATCTTTCGTTTAATGGTGTTTCACGCTGTATCATATGTTTGTATGGTGTTTCACGCTGTAGCATATGTGTGTATGGTGTTTTACCCTGTATCATATGTGTGTATGGTGTTTTACCCTGTAGCATATGTGTGTATGGTGTTTTACCCAGTAGCATATGTTTGTATGGTGTTTCACGCTGTAGCATATGTTTATATAGTGTTTTACCCTGTAGCATACGTTTGTATGGTGTTTCAAGCTGTATCATATGTTTGTATGGTGTTTCACCCTGTATCATATGTGTGTATGGTATTTTACCCTGTATCATATGTGTGTATGGTGTTTCACCCTGTAACATATGTTTGTATGGTGTTTCACCCTGTAGCATATGTTTGTATGGTATTTAACGCTGTATCATATGTTTGTATGTTGTTTCACCCTGTATTATATGTTTGTATGGTGTTTTACGCTGTAGCATATGTGTGTATGGTATTTTACCCTGTATCATATGTGTGTATGGTGTTTCACCCTGTAACATATGTTTGTATGGTGTTTCACACTGTAGCATATGTTTGTATGGTGTTTCACCCTGTATTATATGTTTGTATGGTGTTTTACGCTGTAGCATATGTGTGTATGGTGTTTCACCCTGTATTATATGTTTGTATGGTATTTTACGCTGTATTATATGTTTGTATGGTGTTTTACGCTGTATTATATGTTTGTATGGTGTTTTACGCTGTATTATATGTTTGTATGGTGTTTTACGCTGTATTATATGTTTGTATGGTGTTTTACGCTGTATTATATGTTTGTATGGTGTTTTACGCTGTATTATATGTTTGTATGGTGTTTTACGCTGTGTAATATGTGTGTATGGTGTTTTACGCTGTATCATATGTTTGTATGGTGTTTCACGCTGTATTATATGTTTGTATGGTATTTTACGCTGTATTATATGTTTGTATGGTGTTTTACGCTGTATTATATGTTTGTATGGTGTTTTACGCTGTATTATATGTTTGTATGGTGTTTTACGCTGTGTAATATGTGTGTATGGTGTTTTACGCTGTATCATATGTTTGTATGGTGTTTCACGCTGTATTATATGTTTGTATGGTATTTTACGCTGTATTATATGTTTGTATGGTGTTTTATGCTTTATATTATGTTTGTATGGTGTTTTACCCTGTATCATATGTTTGTATGGTGTTTTACGCTATAGCATATGTGTGTATGGTGTTTCACCCAGTAGCATATGTTTGAATGGTGTTTCACGATGTATCATATGTTTGTATGGTGTTTTACTCTGTATCATATGTGTGTATGGTGTTTCACGCTGTATCATATGTTTGTATGGTGTTTCACCCTGTATCTTATGTTTGTATGGTGTTTTAAGCTGTATCATACGTTTGTATGGTGTTTCACACTGTATCATATGTTTGTATCGTGTTTTACTCTGTATCATATGTGTGTATGGTGTTTCACCCTGTATCATATGTGTGTATGGTGTTTTACCCTGTATCATATGTTTGTATGGTGTTTTATGCTGTATCATATGTTTGTATGGTGTTTTACCCTGTATCATATGTGTGTATGTTGTTTTACCCTGTAGCATATGTTTGTATGGTGTTTTACGCTGTATCATTCGTTTAATGGTGTTTCACGCTGTATCATATGTTTGTATGGTGTTTCACGCTGTGTTATATGTTTGTATGGTGTTTTACGCTGTATCATATGTTTGTATGGTGTTTCACCCTGTATTATATGTTTGTATGGTGTTTTACGCTGTAGCATATGTGTGTATGGTGTTTCACCCTGTATTATATGTTTGTATGGTATTTTACGCTGTATTATATGTTTGTATGATCTTTTACGCTGTATCATATGTTTGTATGGTGTTTTACGCTGTGTAATATGTGTGTATGGTGTTTTACGCTGTATCATATGTTTGTATGGTGTTTCACGCTGTGTTATATGTTTGTATGGTGTTTTACGCTGTATTATATGTTTGTATGGTGTTTCACTCTGTATTATATGTTTGTATGGTGTTTCACTCTGTATTATATGTTTGTATGGTGTTTTACGCTGTATTATATGTTTGTATGGTGTTTCACCCTGTATCATATGTGTGTATGGTGTTTCACCCTGTATTATATGTTTGTATGGTGTTTTACGGTGCATTATATGTTTGTATGATGTTTTACGCTGTATCATATGTTTGTATGGTGTTTTACGCTGTGTAATATGTGTGTATGGTGTTTTACGCTGTATTATATGTTTGTATGGTGTTTCACTCTGTATCATATGTTTGTATGGTGTTTTACGCTGTAGCATATGTGTGTATGGTGTTTTACGCTGTATCATATGTTTGTATGATGTTTTACGCTGTATCATATGTTTGTATGGTGTTTTACGCTGTGTAATATGTGTGTATGGTGTTTTACGCTGTATTATATGTTTGTATGGTGTTTCACTCTGTATCATATGTTTGTATGGTGTTTTACGCTGTAGCATATGTGTGTATGGTGTTTTACGCTGTATCATATGTTTGTATGATGTTTTACGCTGTATCATATGTTTGTATGGTGTTTTACGCTGTGTAATATGTGTGTATGGTGTTTTACGCTGTGTAATATGTGTGTATGGTGTTTTACGCTGTGTAATATGTGTGTATGGTGTTTTACGCTGTGTAATATGTGTGTATGGTGTTTTACGCTGTGTAATATGTGTGTATGGTGTTTTACGCTGTATCATATGTTTGTATGGTGTTTTACGCTGTGTAATATGTGTGTATGGTGTTTTACGCTGTGTAATATGTGTGTATGGTGTTTCACTCTGTGTAATATGTGTGTATGGTGTTTTACGCTGTGTAATATGTGTGTATGGTGTTTTACGCTGTGTAATATGTTTGTATGGTGTTTTACGCTGTATCTTTCGTTTAATGTTGTTTCACCCTGTATCATATGTTTGTATGGTGTTTTACGCTGTATTATATGTGTGTATGGTGTTTCACTCTGTATCATATGTTTGTATGGTGTTTTACGCTGTGTAATATGTGTGTATGGTGTTTTACCGCTGTGTAATATGTGTGTATGGTGTTTTACGCTGTGTAATATGTGTGTATGGTGTTTTACGCTGTGTAATATGTGTGTATGGTGTTTTACGCTGTATCATATGTTTGTATGGTGTTTTACGCTGTGTAATATGTGTGTATGGTGTTTTACGCTGTGTAATATGTGTGTATGGTGTTTCACTCTGTGTAATATGTGTGTATGGTGTTTTACGCTGTGTAATATGTGTGTATGGTGTTTTACGCTGTGTAATATGTTTGTATGGTGTTTTACGCTGTATCTTTCGTTTAATGTTGTTTCACCCTGTATCATATGTTTGTATGGTGTTTTACGCTGTATTATATGTGTGTATGGTGTTTCACTCTGTATCATATGTTTGTATGGTGTTTTACGCTGTGTAATATGTGTGTATGGTGTTTTACGCTGTGTAATATGTGTGTATGGTGTTTTACGCTGTGTAATATGTGTGTATGGTGTTTTACGCTGTGTAATATGTGTGTATGGTGTTTTACGCTGTATCATATGTTTGTATGGTGTTTTACGCTGTGTAATATGTGTGTATGGTGTTTTACGCTGTGTAATATGTGTGTATGTTGTTTCACTCTGTGTAATATGTGTGTATGGTGTTTTACGCTGTGTAATATGTGTGTATGGTGTTTTACGCTGTGTAATATGTTTGTATGGTGTTTTACGCTGTATCTTTCGTTTAATGTTGTTTCACCCTGTATCATATGTTTGTATGGTGTTTCACGCTGTGTTATATGTTTGTATGGTGTTTTACGCTGTAGCATATGTGTGTATGGTGTTTCACGCTGTGTTATATGTTTGTATGGTGTTTTATGCTGTATTATATGTTTGTATGTTGTTTCACGCTGTAGCATATGTTTGTATGGTGTTTTACGCTGTATTATATGTTTGTATGTTGTTTCACGCTGTGTTATATGTTTGTATGGTGTTTTATGCTTTATATTATGTTTGTATGGTGTTTTACGCTGTATTATATGTTTGTATGGTGTTTTACGCTGTATTATATGTTTGTATGGTGTTTCACTCTGTATTATATGTTTGTATGGTGTTTCACTCTGTATTATATGTTTGTATGGTGTTTTACGCTGTATTATATGTTTGTATGGTGTTTTACGCTGTATTATATGTTTGTATGGTGTTTTACGCTGTATTATATGTTTGTATGGTGTTTTACGCTGTATTATATGTTTGTACGGTGTTTCTCCCTGTATCATATGTTTTTTATGGTGTTTTACTTGACCTACTTAAACCTTTCCCTCATACACCAAATTTGCAGCAGACTACTTTTAACCCCACCCCCTTTCCCATATACAACAAATCTGCGGCAGACGACTTTGAAACCCTTTGCCACATACCACAAATCTGAATCAGATTACCTTTAACCCTTTCCTACATACATCAAAGCTGCAGCATACTACTTTTAACCCTTTCCTACATACACAAAATTTGCAGCAGACTACTTTTAACCTTTTCTCACATACATCAAATCTGCAGCAGACTACTTTTAACCTTTTCTCACATACATCAAATCTGCAGCATACTACTTTTAACCTTTTCTCACATACATCAAATCTGCAGCAGACTACTTTTAACCTTTTCTCACATACATCAAATCTGCAGCAGACTACTTTTAACCTTTTCTCACATACATCAAAGCTGCAGCAGACTACTTTTAACCTTTTCTCACATACATCAAATCTGCAGCAGACTACTTTTAACCTTTTCTCACATACATCAAATCTGCAGCATACTACTTTTAACCTTTCCTACATACACCAAATCTGTATCAGACGACTACGAAAATATCTAGGCAAATATATGGAAAACTAAAAAAACAAGGGTTAAAAGTAGTCTTCTGCAGATTTTGTGTATGTGGGTAAGGATTAAAAGAAGTCTGCTGATTTTTGATTAACATGGGAACGATTTAAAGGTAGTCTGCTGCTGATTTGATGTACGTGGGAAAGGGTTAAGTAGGTCTCTGCTTACTTACTACTATTTGTATGTCGACGACTGTCCAGTAACACAAAACCTCCGCAGATAGGATTCGATGATGCAGAGTTGGTGTAAAGGGTAAAAAGTAGTCTGCTGCAGATGTTTCGTATAGACGTATTATAGTCACTTTGACCTACCTTGGTAACACATAAACTTCTCTCAGCTCTAATGAAACTGAGCTTGTGAATGGAGTGTGAAGGAATTCTATCCACAAATGAAAGGGCTAGCACAATGAATTTGTTTGATACAGACGTATTATAGTCAAAATGACCTTGAACTTTGACCTAGCTTGGTAAAACATAAACTCCTCCCAGCTCTCTTGACACTGAACTTGTAAATGGAATATGAATGAATTCTTTCCACAAATGAAAGTGCCTATGCAATGAAGTTGTTTGATACAGATGTATTATAGTGACCTTGACCTTTAACCCTTTCCCTCATATATACTCGTTCTAACGCCTCTGCAGCAGACAGCTTTTTGAAAACATAGTTACAAAAGATAAAATTGCTCAAAACAAGCAATTTCTCCTTTTGCCACAATGTTTTCAACTTTTAGTCATATGTTATCCAATCAATTACAGAGATTTTCTAATTTTTGACAATGAAGTTGTTTTATATAGACGTATTATAGTCACTCTGACCTTGACCTTTGACCTAGCTTGGTAAAACTTGAACTCCTCAAAGCCCTCATGACACTGAACTTTTGAATAGAGTATGAAGGAATTCGGTCTACACATGAAAGTGCTAGAGAGATGACATAGTTTTGTACTTATAAAAGTCACTGTGACCTTGACTTTTGGCCTAGTTTGGTGAAATATACACTTGTACAAGAGGCGATGTTGATGAAAAGTTGCTTAAAGTTTCGTTAGAATCAGATCATTTCGTATGGATGCATAATAGTCACTGTTACCTAGACCTTTGACAAAGCTCAGTAAAACATGAACTCCTCGAAGCTCTCCTGACACTGTACTTGTGAAATGTTACAAGAGGCAATGCTAGCGAACATGTGTGTGAAGTTTCATAAAATCAGATCTGAAATGAAGTCGCTGTAGTCACGATGTCATTTAGACATGTTCATACATATGGACGGATAACTACATACCTTCAATGACCTCATCGTGAGGGAAAACAAATACTTATTAACCCTTCCCCTAATACAACAAATCTGCAGCAGACGACTTTGAAATGATGTGACCAAAAATATGGGAAATCTTTAAAAATGATGTACATGTACTATCTTAGCTCTAAGCCTTCCGGTTGCAGGCAAGAAGATTTTGTTAAAGGTTTCATCTCTTTTTTACAGTTGCCATGGCAACCAGAATTATGCATGGAATAAATTTCTTTTAACAATTTTGAAAGGGCATCACACAAGGACCATTCCTGTGAAGTGTTATCAAAATTGGCCAGGCGGTTTAGGAGATGTTTTCGTTTGAAGGAATTGTTTACGGACGACAGACGACTTACAGAAAGTAATCACAATAGCTCACCTCTGAGCACTTGTCTCTCAGGTAAGCTAAATAGTTGAAGGAATTTTGGTGAGGACATTGAGAGGATACTTTCTCTGAAGTTTCATCCCAATTAACCCACCAGTTACAGAGGAGAAGATGTTGATGCACTGACGCACACATGGATGCATGACAGAACAATTCAACATTCGACATGACAAAAGGTTGACTGGCTTTCAGCCAATGCAGCTAATAATGTTACAGCAAACAAATTAGAACTTAAATTACAAAGCAAATTTAAAACCTGTTCTGCAAATTTAGTTATCCAAACAGAATGTATAAGATGCCTTCTGCAAAAGAAAACAAAATCAAAAGAGCATCGCCGACGTTACAAATTTGCTCAAACTGTTATTTCTGACAGATGGATTATAGTCACTGTGACCTTGACCTTCCACCTCTGTCAGGGGAACCCATCCAAGCTCACTTGACAATAAAACAGTGCATGACTTAAACTAAACCAGCGTATGAAGTATAAATAGAATCTGTCTCAAATGAAAGTGCTAGAGCAATGAAGTTGTTTCTTATAGACGTTTTATAGTTACTGTGACGTTGACCTTCCACATTTGTCAGTGGAACCCAATGGGTTCAACATTAACTTTTTAAGTTACTGGACCAGTGGTCCAGTAAGTTTTGGAATGCACTAGACCTGACCTTATCTCAACTGGACCAGCCAATGAATGTTATACATCAATGATGTAATATACCAAGAAAAGATTAATTTTGTAAATCTTCAGTTTGTAGTGTATATTTGGATTGATATTCAAATTAACAGTTGAACATAAATGATACAGTACTTTTTTCTGATTCTTATAATTTTTCTGAAGTTAGAAAATCATATAATAATAAATATTAACCCTTTCCCACATACAGACGCTTTCTGACACCAGTGACCTCTGCAGGACTGCAGCAGACGACTTTTGAAAACATTGTGGCAAAAGAAGAAATTGCTCAGCATGAGCAATTTCTCATTTTGCCACAATGGCAATGTTTTCAATTCTTTTCAATAATTATACTTTCATTTATGGAGAGTTTCTCTGCTTCAGATTTGTTGTATGTGGGAAAGGGGTAATATGCTGTATTACAGTAAGTAATTGAAATATGTCACTGTGTGCCACAAATAACAAACATGCACATGTCTTGAACACTGTCTGTGTAGAGTTAATTGTTAAAGTCTGGCCGTCTGGCTCTCTGTCCCCAATGCCACCGGAGTTCCAGCGCTCGCTGGGCATTGTAATCCTCAATACAGCTTCTTGGAATCTTCCTTTCCTTTTATTTATCGTTACTACCGCTGTCATCATTTTTATCGGAAGAAAATCCGAATTGAAACAGTTTATTGGAAGCCGCCAGGAGGCGGCTTCCTGTAGTAATGCTTTGAAATTTAGCACAAGGAGATAAATTAGACATGCCACAATGTATCGTGAATTTCCTTTGTTTATTAAGTATATATAGAAGCTAAAGCAGCTGTTTTACACTTTAATTGTATGTAACAGTTTTTCAAGTTCAAAAACAAAGTTTAAAAAATACCAAGGACGGTTAATTATTTCTATGAGTGTATTTTAAGTTCAACGAAATTCATTCTGTGTCTATTCTAACAGTACGGCTTACGCTTTATTCTTATAAGCATGGACAAAATGTATAATCATAGAACCATTCGATTGAAAATGGCTACCTGCTTTATACATTTTACGATAAAACCGGGAACCAAAGAAAGCGCGCTCTTTCTGAGCCAATGAAAATCTCTCTTATTAAACGTCTATGGACATACTATGGTTATCTGCTAACCCTTTCTCACAAATATACCCTTACGTCTTTTAAAATCGTTTTGTCAAACGTTTAAATTGTTCATATTGAGTTTAATTTGCTCAATAAACGGTTTTAACCATTTCCCATACGAGTTTATACCCTTACTGTAACCTTTTAAAATCATTGTGGCAAAAGATGAAATTGCTCATCATAAACTATTCTGTTTCTCCATTTACGGTTTTAACCATTTCCCAGGAGTATAAACCCTTTCTGAGCATCTGCAGCAGACGACGTTTGAAATCATTGAGGCAAAAGGTTAAATTGCTCAATATGAGATAGATTTTCTCTAATTACGGTTTTAACCCTTAAATTGTTCATATTGAGTTTAATTTGCTCAATAAACGGTTTTAACCATTTCCCATACGAGTTTATACCCTTACTGTAACCTTTTAAAATCATTGTGGCAAAAGATGAAATTGCTCATCATAAACTATTCTGTTTCTCCATTTACGGTTTTAACCATTTCCCAGGAGTATAAACCCTTTCTGAGCATCTGCAGCAGACGACGTTTGAAATCATTGAGGCAAAAGGTTAAATTGCTCAATATGAGATAGATTTTCTCTAATTACGGTTTTAACCCTTTCCCACATACGAGAATGTACCTTTTATGAGCGTCTGCAACGGACAACTTTTGAAATCATTGTGGCAAAAGGTGAAATTAGTCACAATGAGTTTAATTTTTTCCATTTACGGTTTTAACATACGAGTTTATAGCATTTCTGAGCCTTTGCAGCATGCGACTTTGAAATGTGAAATTGCTTATAATGAGCAATTGCTTCATTTGCCACAAAGAGTTTTCTCCAATTACTGTTTTAACCCTTTCCCACATGCGAGAATGTACCTTTTATGAGCGTCTGCAACGGACAACTTTTGAGATCATTGTGGCAAAAGGTGAAATTAGTCATAATGAATTTAATTTTTTCCATTTACGGTTTTAACATACGAGTTTATAGCATTTCTGAGCCTTTACAGCATGCGACTTTGAAATGTGAAATTGCTTATAATGAGCAATTGCTTCATTTGCCACAAAGAGTTAAACTCTAGTCTTTTCAATTGTCTTACTATAACTTATAGAGATTATCATTATTATTTCAAAGTATGTCAGGTTAAACATATGCATTTACCACAATAATTTTGAACACTTTTCAAATATCATACTATCATTTTATAGATATTTTATTTGTGTACATTTTATTTTCAAATTCGTCTGCTGCAAATTTGTTTTATGTTTGAAGTGATTTCTCAATAAACGGTTTTAACCCTTCTTCGCATACGAGTATATACCCTTACTGTAACCTTATAAAATCATTGTGGCAAAAGATGAAATTGCTCATCATAAGCTGATTTTGTCTCCATTAACGGTTTTAACCCTTCCCACATACCAGTATAAACCTGGTCTGAGCCTCTGCAGCAGACGACGTTTGAAATCATTGAGGCAAAAGGTTAAATTGCTCAATATGAGATAGATTTTCTCTAATTACGGTTTTAACCCTTAAATTGTTCATATTGAGTTTAATTTGCTCAATAAACGGTTTTAACCATTTCCCATACGAGTTTATACCCTTACTGTAACCTTTTAAAATCATTGTGGCAAAAGATGAAATTGCTCATCATAAACTATTCTGTTTCTCCATTTACGGTTTTAACCATTTCCCAGGAGTATAAACCCTTTCTGAGCATCTGCAGCAGACGACGTTTGAAATCATTGAGGCAAAAGGTTAAATTGCTCAATATGAGATAGATTTTCTCTAATTACGGTTTTAACCCTTTCCCACATACGAGAATGTACCTTTTATGAGCGTCTGCAACGGACAACTTTTGAAATCATTGTGGCAAAAGGTGAAATTAGTCACAATGAGTTTAATTTTTTCCATTTACGGTTTTAACATACGAGTTTATAGCATTTCTGAGCCTTTGCAGCATGCGACTTTGAAATGTGAAATTGCTTATAATGAGCAATTGCTTCATTTGCCACAAAGAGTTTTCTCCAATTACTGTTTTAACCCTTTCCCACATGCGAGAATGTACCTTTTATGAGCGTCTGCAACGGACAACTTTTGAGATCATTGTGGCAAAAGGTGAAATTAGTCATAATGAATTTAATTTTTTCCATTTACGGTTTTAACATACGAGTTTATAGCATTTCTGAGCCTTTACAGCATGCGACTTTGAAATGTGAAATTGCTTATAATGAGCAATTGCTTCATTTGCCACAAAGAGTTAAACTCTAGTCTTTTCAATTGTCTTACTATAACTTATAGAGATTATCATGATTATTTCAAAGTATGTCAGGTTAAACATATGCATTTACCACAATAATTTTGAACACTTTTCAAATATCATACTATCATTTTATAGATATTTTATTTGTGTACATTTTATTTTCAAATTCGTCTGCTGCAAATTTGTTTTATGTTTGAAGTGATTTCTCAATAAACGGTTTTAACCCTTCTTCGCATACGAGTATATACCCTTACTGTAACCTTATAAAATCATTGTGGCAAAAGATGAAATTGCTCATCATAAGCTGATTTTGTCTCCATTAACGGTTTTAACCCTTCCCACATACCAGTATAAACCTGGTCTGAGCCTCTGCAGCAGACGACGTTTGAAATCATTTAGGCAAAAGGTTAAATTGCTCAAAGATGAGATAGATTTTCTCCAATTACGGTTTTAACCCTTTCCAACGTACGAGTATATACCCTTTATGAGCCTCTGCAACAGACATCTTTTGAAATCATTGTGGCAAAAGGTGAAATTAGTCATAATGAGCTTAAGTTTCTCAATTTACGGTTTTAACATACGAGTATATAGCATTTCTGAGCCTCTGAAGCATGCGACTTTGAAATGTGGAAATTACTTATAATGAGCAATTGCTCCATTTGCCACACAGAGTTAAACTCTTTTCAATTATCTTACTATCATTTATAGAGATAATCTTTGTTTTGTACTTGATTATTTCAAAGTATGTCAGGTTAAACATCATCGAAATCATTGTGGCAAAAGGAGAGATTGTTCATAATGAGCAATCATGATATGCATTTACCACAATCATTTTGAACACTTTTCAATTATCATACTATCATTTTATAGATATCTTATATTGTGTACTTGATCATTTCAAAGTCGTCTGCTGCACATTTGTTTTATATTGGAAGTGGTTATAGCGTTATCATTTATCAGTATTTACCAATACAAAACAAAAACAGATGTTCTGTGTGTCTGCATTAATTGACAAAACAATATCATAGCATTGCTTGTGTTCAATCCAAATAGTTGATTATCTTCGGTACAAATTGAAATTTATCATAACCTCATGTCCAATTATTTTTAAGTATTCGTCTAGTTTGTCACTGTTCATGATCAGCTTAACTTTAAATCATCTAATTCGCTTAAAACACAGACCAGCCAGGTTAAATATCCTTCATAAAAATATATCTTCAAATACCGATATCAGCGTCCTGACTACAGTTTTAATTTTTTCTAAATTTTGTGGATTTAAATGTTCTGTTTTCTTATTTCTACATGTGCAACGAAATATTGCGGCTTCACTTTGACGCTTTGCGTCAAACATTCGTCTTGTTTGACATTATGATGATTTTATGATCGGCTGCTACGGTAAACAATGTAAACATACCGGAAATTGGTCTAAACTATTGTCGTAAAATTTGAGATGCCAAATCAATCGGCTAAATATAAAGCTAGCATTCGTGTTTATACTTGAATCAAACATTTTAATTTATTATAAATTAGACTAATGTTGCGTAAACATGCAGAGAAAAAACAAGATTACTAATTGAAATTGGTTTTTACAACTAATTTTTAAAAGAGAAATCGCAACTTTTCAGACATTTCAATATAGGCTGCTAACGATTAAATTGGGATCCCAAAAATTACGACAATAGTTTAGTACAATTTCCGGTATGTTTACATTGTTTTCTTTAGCAGCCGATATTGTAATGTCCGAAAAGACATTCGAGAAGAGAATCGGCAGTCAATATTTTCGACCGTAAATCTATGGGATCCTTTGATTTGTTTGACAACACATTTGGGCAGATATTGATGGAATAAGAACACGACCAGTCGGTCTTGCCAGAAGCTAATGTAGCTAGACCGGACCAATGAACTACTAGTGAATGTCGTTCGGTCGTGCGTTAATGTCGAACCCTGCGCGGGCGGGCCATCCAAGTTCACTTGACAATAAACCAGTGTATGATGCAAACTAAACCAGCGTATGAAGTATAAAGAGAATCTGTCCCAAATGAAAGCGCTAGAACAATGAAGTTGTTTCTTATAGACGTATTTTAGTCACTGTGACATTGTCCTTTGACTTGGTAAAACATGAACTTCTCCCAACCCTCTTGACACTGAACTTTTGAATGGAGTGTGAAGAAATTCTACCCACAAATGAACGGGCTAGAGCAATTAAGTTGTTTGATACAGACGTATTATAGTCATTGTGACCGTGGCCTTTGACCTAGCTTGGTAAAACATGAACTTTTCCCAACCCTCTTGACACTGAACTTGTGAATGGAGTGTGAAGAAATTATATCCACAAATGATAGGGCTAGAGCAATAAAGTTGTTTGATTCAGATGTATTATAGTCACTGTGACCTTGACCTTTAACCTAGCTTGGTAAAACTTGAACTCCTCAAAGCTCTCTTAACACTGAACTTTTGAATGGAGTATGAAGGAATTCGGTCTACAAATGAAAGTGCTAGAGTTTTTAACTTATAAAAGTCACTGTGGCCTTGACTTTTGGCCTAGTTTGGTGAAATGTAAACGTGTACACGACGCTATGTTGGTGAACATTTGTTTTACGTTTCATAAGCATCAAATAATTGTGTATGTATGTATAATAGTCACTGTTACCAAGACCTTTGACACAACTCAATAAAACATGAACTCCTCGAAGTTCTTAACACTGAACTTGTAAAACACGAGTCATACAAGAGGCAATACTAGCGAACATGTGTGTGAAGTTTCATAAAATCAGATCTGAAATGAAGTCGCTACATGTAGTCACGATGTCATTCATATGGACGGATAACTACATACCCTCAATGACCTCATCGTGAGGGAAAAAAATATTTATTAACCCTTCCCCTAAAACAACAAATCTGCAGCAGACGACTTTGAAATGATGTGAGCAAAAATATGGAAAATCTTTAAAAATAATGTACATGCTTATTGATCCAATTGCAAAAACTATTCCCAAAATAGATAAAAATACGACCTACTGCCTTCCTTCTACTGTGAGGATCTTATTCCTGTCATACTTTTTATATAATCGTTAAGTCTGGATGTTGCTTTTATCGAACATAATGTTGAGAGGTATAGAGACAGTTGTTGGAAAAGGAGAAATTTCTTATTGGGACCAATATATTGAATTGTTTTTAAAGTTGTCCACTATTACATTTGGTTAGGTGTCAAAATGGGCTTGGTATATAAAACATTTTTAAAATAACTACATCATCAATAGGTATAAATACGAATTTAATAAGTAGGGAACAGACCTTTTTCTAAAAATGGTTCTTTTTCTTTTATGCCAGAAATAGTGATAAAATAGTATTAGTAACTTAAAATGGTTGCTCCAAGGAATGGAGTACCGGTATGTGAATAAAACTATACGACGTCACATGAATCATACTGATAGAAATATAATTTCTACATCAATTGTGTTTAATGCTGGGATTTTCAGATCATTTATTTAGAAATGTTCTGACTTTTCACACCTCTGCAGCAAAAGGATTATTAAGATATGTGTGTCTCAGGTGATGGGTCAGAGACAACATGGCTACCTCTTCAGTCATTTCAATCAAGGTTGTTGTCGTTATGTACTATTTTATAATTTTATCATATCTTTCTTTTTAACCCTTCCGCACATACAACAAATCAGTAGCAGTCATCTTTGAGAATGTCTAGGCTAATAAATAGAAAATCTCTATAAATGTAGGTATGATTACTGAATAGAGTTGAAAATATTGTAGCAAAAGGAAAAAATACTTATCAAGGGCAATTCTATCTTTTACCACAATGTTTTATCAAAGCTGTCTACTACAGATGTGTCAAGATGCGCTGACAGGTGGAAAATAGGTTAACTCGACTCAATAACTATTGGGTATTACATGCTAGCAGACATTGAGTGTGATAAATACAAGCTTTTAGACCTTCCTTTACAAAATATGTAAATGTACCCCCTGTTCCACATACAAGGAATTGAAGTAGACAACTTTGAAAACATCTAAGCAATATGGAAAACCTCTATGAATGAAAATATAACAAGAGATGGTTTTTTTCAAACATTATGCAGCCCATTTTTGTGTTCAAGTTAATTAGTTAAGACAATATACACAGCACTCTTCCCTTTCAAATGTTAAGTCATCAATTCAAATTCAATTTTGAAATCGCAATCATAATTACGCCTGCGGAAAATATGCACACGGCTTTAATTTATTCTATGCGTGAATGACACAAGAAGAAAGTTTGCACATACTGCTTTAATATGTCTCGCGTGACCAAGACATGTTGACAGCGTAGAAGTACGTTTTATTCGTCTTAGCTACACTATAAACAACAACGACAACAACAACAGTGTTAGCATGTACCAGGCAGGCTTTATAAGTACAGGACTGAGATACAAATAATCATTAACAGATTCTTCTGATCAAGTCTTAAATCGACATTAGTTATATAAACCCGATCTTGATATATCGAGCAGATCTATAAACAATATGAGCTTATTTAATGCGGTCGACTGGCCCAGGAACAACCAGAGATAAAAAACTTCTTTTGAAATAACTCTGGCAACCTGTGTCCGGGCGTCAAATGCCATACCGCGAAGCGCCGGACCTTACTTTGCTCTAGACAAATGCAATACGCACTCCTTTAGTGCGCAGTAATACCTTTAGTGGTACATGGTGACTTAACCAAATATAAATATTGTCCCTTTAAACTCTCAAAGGACTTCAATTATTGAAAATAATCGACTTTCATCTAAAGTAATGTATAAAGAAATAACGAAATCATTAATGAAATTGAAATTGAACACGTCTTGCCTGTACGTGACTGACTGGTAGAATGATTTGCTTACACAAACTGCGCACGGGTTCACCCGTGCGTAAATAACATACCCACAATTCAAATCACATGTCGCTAAGACAACATTTTCTCTCTATTCTTCGCACAGCGAGATAATACTATTAACATAAATTTCTTGCGAGTTCTTTCTTTTGGGCAAGTGATGTCGAATCAAATCCATTGTCAGGCTGGTATGCACACATATTCATACATACAAAGTGTCCAAATGCATGAGCGGGGCTCTACGAATCACAAATGGAAGGCAGTTGAAAGCGGTGTAGATACAGATCAATCAGCGCATCCGCGTATTCTGATCTGGATCTGCACTTTTCGCTAATCAGTCATAGATAGTTTAGAGAAACTCGTGTAAAGCAGAACTCACTTGGATCTTTTAGTATGGAAGCTCGGATAGGTGTTGTAATGACGGTAAGGTTGGAATGGTTTTCACAGTTATGGCTCCAAAATAATGAAGGGCCTTAGCTCATGCGTGCTTTCAGCTCTTTGATTATTATTGGCCTACTAAGTGACTCAAGAAATTTCAAGCCAGAATGAGTCCTAAGAATAACCGTTCCCAAATATCACTGTATTTGTTTGAAGACTTAAACCGGTTAACAACAACCAAAACGGTATTTCTGCGCTTTATAATAACAAAAGACCTTGATCATTCATACTTTGATAAATATTTCAAACGCAAAACGAATGCAAATTATTGTTTGAAGTCGGAATTAAATCAATTTCTTCAATCACCTTCATAAGGAAACTTTACATTTGTTCACATGCAGACGACTTTGAAATCATTTAGTAAAATATATGGAAACTCTATAAAAAAAAATAAAAAATGGACTAATTATTGAAAAATGTGGAAAACAGTGTGGCAAAACGAGAAATTGTTCATCACTCTCTCCTTCCGCCAAAAATGTTTTCAAACGCTGTCTGCTTTAGAGGGGTTAGAATTGGTCTGTATTTGAGAAATATTTTAATATTCCGGTCCTAGTTTTTGGAACAGTTTACCACTTAATTTGCATGCAAAGCGTAGGTTAGAGATACATGTTTATAATTTTATAATTCAAGGACATAATCATATATAACTTTTGTAAACAACGTTCAGTCTTATACTATCATCAATGTTTTCAAAGGTTAATTCAGTTATTAACTCACACTCTAGTTAAAATCAATTTAGTATCTTCAAATACAAAATGCTGAATCTGACACATTTTCACGCATTTACAGCAATTGACTTTCGAAAACCTTATAGAAAAAGTAAAAAATGCTGCTCATGACCAGCAATTTCTCCTTTGGCCACAATGTTTTCAACTACATTCAATAATCATGAATGAATGAATGAATGAATGTAAAGTGTTTTACTTAGGTCAATTATCGTGCATATAATATAAGAAATGAGAAGTAACAATATTCAAAAATAGTATTTTGATTAAAAAATAAGATGTGATATGATTTGACAGAAGTTAAATCAATGTAATGAGAAAGAAATTCAATAATTATGCTTTAATTTATAAAGATATGCCATATGTTTCATCTGTGTTTGGAGGAAAGGGTATATTAAACAAGAGGACCAAGATGGTATTAAACCGATCACCTGACTGACAGAAAAGTAGCAAATATTTAATTGCTAATATTAGCGAAAATTTGATCAAGAGTGGGATTAAACATGCAATAAATAGATACTATAAATATTGATTGATTGGGGTTTAACGCCGTTTTTAACAATTTCTCAGTCATATCACAGCGGCCAGTTCACCTACTCATGTATTTCCTGGTTTTCTCACACCAGTACTCCACACAACATTCTTCCAAAGCAACAGGCTGCTTTTCCACATAGACTTAGCCCATTGGTGGAAGACGATTGACGCATGTCGCATTGCCTTTTGTCAAACGTCGGAGAGAAAGTTGGCCGAGCCGGTATTCGAACTCACAACCCCTGGATTGACAGCCCGCGTCCCTACCGACTGAGCTACGGGGGCTCGGCTTACTATAAATGAAACAGCCTATCAGAAAAGGATCTTTGCAATAAGGCAATTGTTGAACAATTTGACAAAGGATCACCAACGGAACTTTCCTGTGAAGTTTGGTTGATATCGGTTCAATGGTTTAGGAAGAAATATCGTTTGAAGCTAAAAGTTCATTTTACCCTTTTTCTGATGCGGTCTGATGACTTTTCAATCATTCAATAGGGCTGAAAAATTGATGTATAGGGTCAATGAAGGATTATTTTAAAATCAAACAAGCCCTTTTGTATGAATGGAATTTGAAAATTGTGTAATTTTGCACTTTTTCTGATACTCCTTGCTTCTACCTTTAATAACCAATCAATATGGCTTGAACAAATTTGGAGAGGGTCAACCAAGGAACATTTCTACCAAATTATATTGGAATCCGTCCAGCTGTTCTATGTTTTAGTACTGTTATCACTTGTAAGTATTTTTTCAAGAGCTACTGAAGGTTTGAATAGGCAATATGATTCTAATCTTGATAAATTATTCATAGTTCTATACCATTTCGCATATATAATATGTATTTATAATATAATATTTAATTTGCTGCAATTCACTTATTATATTGTAATGATTTCCCATATCAATATTAACCCTGAATCATCTAAAATTAGCTTATGTTGTATTCCAATTATTAGTGTTATATGTATGACCATTTTCGGCATCTGTTTTTAACATTTTGTACGTTTTAAACAGTATACTATTTTCATATAGAGATATATAATTTTCATCCAATATCTAATCATTATTATCTTTCTTTGAATGTACGTTGGTATAGTTCCTATTTCTCCATTAAAGAGCTTCGAGGTTGGTTGATTTGTTAATACATAATAACTTTCTGCAACATTTAGAATGCATAGCTTCTACATCTGGTGATTCATGCATTTCCCAAATCTGGGCTAGGTAGTTTAAAGTTGGAGAAACAAGTGCATCGAATAACATAAGTCGTCGGAGGCATATTCGACCTACGTTTGTCTTAACCCTTACCCATTTACATTGATTGATTGATTGATTGGTGTTTAACGCCTTTTTTAACAATTTCTCAGTCATATCACGGCGGCCAGTTCATCTACTCATGTGTTTCCTGGTTTTCTCACACCAGTACTCCACACAACAATCTTTCCCAAGCAACTGGCTGCTTTTCCACATAGACTTATCCCATTGGTGGAAGACGAATGACGCATGTCGCAATGACTTTTGTCAAACGTCAGAAAGAAAGTTGGCCGAGCCGGGATTCGAACTTACAATCCCTGGATTGTCAGCCCGCGTCGTTACCGACTGAGCTACCGGGACTCGAAAACCCATTTACAACGCATCTGCATCAGACAACTTTAAAGATATCCAGTCAACGTCTCTCTAAACCCTAAATGAACCAAAACAGTCTATAATGGGGAGCCACAATATAAAGAGAGATTGAAATGAGCCCTCTCGAAAGAAAACCAACATTATGGACTGGGCCGACACATCTACCTCTAGCTCTCAGGGAGCTAGAGGTAGAGATATAGTAATGATTCCTGAAACAGAAAATCCACAGGTGGCGAATAGTGTATGTCAGGGTTAGCATGCGCGGCATGCTTAGGCTGATCCGGGTCGATACTTTACGCAGAGTCCACAATGTTGGTTCTCTCGAGGGACGGCTGAAATATTAATATTGATATTGTCATTTTTTGGTAGAATAAACATTAAATATCGAAGAATAAGATTTATTTGTTTTAACTATTCATTGTTTATTCTGATATTGTAAAAATCTTCAGTTTACGCTCTGCTTTACGCTAATTCTGGTTTGCTCATTCTAACATACACGCGCTTTCTGGCTAACCTGCAGAGGACGACGTTTCAAAACTTCGTGATCAAAGGAGAATTTGCTCTGAGTGTGTAAGTCTATGCAATAATAAATTATACTAAATATGCTGAATCGTCTCACATCTTATTTGTCTTATTAAAATCCCCAATGTATTCCGGCCCTTTTCTCGAAATAAAGCTATTTTGACATGTCTTCATCATAGCACTTTTGTGACGTTGTTAAACAAGAAACTGCGAATAATATGCAAGATCTACTTTTTCCTGCATTTTTGTTCCATTTTGGTCTCACAAATTTGTTTTAATTAGCCAAAACTGAATGCGCTTGTTAATGTTCTATCCCCATAGTTTTTGTAACTTGGTTTAAAACAGTATTTGTCTATTTTGTAATAAAACGTTGTATTTTTTTTTCCAGTAAATTTTGGTCCAAAACATAAGTGTAAATGAGGTAATGCGTAAAGTAATCACAAACCAATTAAGAATGGCCGCACCTGGGTCTTAGAGCCCCCTTCAGGTAATTATAGAATCATATTACACGGAAGCGCGTGTGTACCGGGGTGATATCACGATAGGTCGGAGTAAACTCCACACAGGTATTATCTGCCACATAAAACATTACATAGATGCGTACTTTTGACTCAAGCCAATGATAGGGCTTCCTAGAGAGGTCTATTTCGTTATTTATGTGTATTTTTACTGATAAGCCCGTTCCTCTCGGATAGTTCTGTTTAAAAGCCTCGTCTGCCATACAAATCTCTAAGACAGGTATATTTGTATACAGGTCTTCCTAAATGTTTTATTAGTACATGTATATATATATTATATATTTGTGTGTGAGTTATGAATGGATATATTAGTCGTTAAAAACGTCAGTTCAGGAAGAATATTTGTTTTTTATACAAAACGTGTGTTCACCTTTTGTTGGAATTAAACTTTGACGCGTTTGCCGTAGACGATATTTAAAGAAACTGCTCAATGTACGTATTTTCTAGTTTTCTTTGTAAAATCAAACTATTTTATGTACAGATTTGTCTGCTTCTTTATCGACATTTAATTAGAATGTATTTTATAACCGTTTCCACCCGTCAATTTAAGTATATACCTTTTAACCCTTTCTCTCATATAGACGCTTTCTGACGCCTCTGCAGCAGACGGCTTTTTGAAAACATAGTTACAAAAGAAGAAATTGCTCAAAACGAGCAATTTCTCCTTTTACCATAATGTTTTCCACTTTTAGTCATAGGTTATCCATTCAATTATAAGGATTCTATTTTTTGACAAAATATGTTCAAAGTCGTCTGCTGCAGAATTGTCGTATAGGGACATTGTTATTTTTTTATTAGGGGTTTTACGCCGCTTTCAACATTATTTCAGTTATATCACGGCGACAGTTCACTTATTCATGATCCCTCCATGGTAAACAAACCAGTACTAGGCTAGAAAATGTGCCATGACCGTCGTGCCGCGACTGGGGATCGAACCAGGGACACCCGGTTTCAAATCCCCGACGCTAACCGCTCGACCACGGCGTATGAAGGAAAGCGTTAACTAATCTGATATGCTACAATAAGAGGCATCTGGTCTTTAACTCTGTCCCATATACACCAAATATGCAGCTGACCACTTTGAAAACGTGTGTCACATTTGGTCGAGGGTCGAGTGCCGAGTAAGAAAAGTCGAGTTTCGAGTAAGAAAAGTTGAGTTTCGAGTAAGAAAAGTTCAGTTTCGAGTAAGAAACTCGAAACTCAAGTTTTTTTTACTCGAAACTCAACTTTTCTCTCACGAAACTCAACTTTTCTCTCACGAAACTCAACTTTTCTCACTCGAAACTCGACACTCGCCAATTAGAAACACACTTTGAAAACACACTGTCAAAGATATGGAATATCTATATTAATGAGAGATCAATTATTGTATAATAAAGTTGAATAACATTGTGGAAAATGGAAAAAATTGCTCAATAAGAGCAGTTTCACCTTTTGGTCACAATGTTTTTAAAAGTCGTCTGCTACAAAGCCATCATAAAGTGTCTATATGTGGGGACGGTTTAATCATCTGAAGGAATAGAATGTATATTGTTTTATGGCGCATCGACAGCTAAGGTCATTTAGCGCGCAATTAAATTTAATTATTCATTATCCCTGGGTAAACAAACCAGTACTAGGCTAGAAAATGTGCCTTGCCCAAGGGCACTCCACCATGACCGCAGTGCCGCGACTGGGGATCGAACCCGGGACACACGGTTTCGAAATCCCCGACGCTAACCACTCGACCACAGCGGATCATCTGAAGGAAACTATGGTACATGTTAAACATTTTAAAAATACGTTTTAAACATAGTTTCATAGTTTTAAACATAGTTTTAACATAGTTTTAAACATAGTTTTAAACATAGTTTTAAACATAGTTTATAGGTTTAAACATAGTTTATAGGTTTAGGTTTAAACATAGTTTATAGGTTTAGGTTTAAACATAGTTTATAGGTTTAAACATAGTTTATAGGTTTAAACATAGTTTTAAACATAGTTTTAAACATAGTTTATATGTTTAAACATAGTTTTTTAAAATATAATGATTTATTGGTGGTGTTTAGTGTTTCCTGGTGTCAGTTTGTACTTTCATCGTTCGAGTAGGTTAATATAGCTAATATACAGATGAAAACACTGCTCTTTTACACTGACGGGTTCTTAAGTGACTGATGAAAGGTAAGCTGCTGTTTTTAGCGTTCTTTTACTCCACGTTGTGTTAAGTAATGGTTTGTTAACCTTGTCTACAACACTTTGAAACGTTAACATTTAATGAATGCGGAAGTTAATTGAAATGCTTGTATAAAGTTTGTGTAATAGTGTTGTTTCTTTTTCTTCTTCTTCTTCTTCTTCTTCTTCTTCTTCTTCTTCTTCTTCTTCTTCTTCTTCTTCTTCTTCTTCTTCTTCTTCTTCTTCTTCTTCTTCTTCTTCTTCTTCTTCTTCTTCTTCTTCTTCTTCTTCT